>PVJC01037203.1:7500-17330 GCA_004026665.1 Murina feae | reverse complement strand
CGGGGTCCTGCTTGGCAGCTCCCCAGACCCCTTGGCGGCACCGGGAAGTGGGAAAGGAAGGCAGCAGGGGACGGGTGAGTGGGAAAGAGTTGGCGGCCTGCTTGGCGGCTTCCCAGGTCCTTTCTGAGGATCAGGGAGCAGGAAAAGGTTGGCCTGACCATGAGGCAGGGTTTTCCCTGCTTTCTGGTGGCTGGAGGAAGATGGGCAGTAGGCAAGCTTGGGAGGCAGGCCACACCCAGCCCTGGCCACAGCTCAAAAAAGAGAACAACATGCTGGGGAGGGCAAGAGTCTGAGAGATCAACATAGAGGGGGTGCCTGCTCCAAGCCTTGACGATGTGCCTGGGGGCAGGTCCCCAGCAGGTAGACACACACAGGAGGACTGCTCCGAGCCTCAGATGCAGCTGGGGGCAGGTCCCCAGTGGTGACACACACACACATAAAAGGCACCTGGCAGACTGGGGCCATCATAGGACATCCACTGAGGGGTCCCAGACTGTGAGAGGGCACAGGCCGGGCTGAGGGACTCCCTCCACCCCGAGTGCACAAATTTTTGTGCACCGGGCCCCTAGTATTTAATAAGAAGAAATATTGGTTCTCTTGAATACAACACAGAAATTTAAGAATGCAAAATGGATGGCATGTGTATATCTCCTTTTTTTTCAGGAATACAGTTTGGGGCATCACTTCTGTACATTCCTTTGGCACAGATAAGCTAGGATTCTGACTTCTGTGGCACAGTATTCTGAACTGGGACCACAGGGAAGGGCAGAAGGGAAGTGTGAAGAAGACTGGCTTGAGGAGATCACTGTAATTTTCTGTTTTCAAACCCTATTGAAATTCAAGCCCTATTAAAACCCTATTTTAGAGATTCTACCTGAAGGCAAGTTGCAAGAGACAGGTGTTTTTTTTTTTTGAGGGGGGGGGTGCAGAGGGTGGGTAGCATGGAGTTTGCTAAATGAACAATTGTATTTAAGTTAAAATATGTGTCACATTTGTCTCGCCTAGAATGTAGAACTCTAAGCAGGGTGGGGAAGTAGATTTCATTTCTGTAATGTCACTTAAGGCAAACAATAGAATGTTTCACATGGTAAATTTACTTCTTATAATTGCAAAGTTCTCTTTTAGTAATTATAATGTTGAAAGTAACTGTAAAACAAAAGTCCTGAGCTGCCTCCTAGAGTACATCTACCACACCTCCCAAGACTCTCCACCCTAAAACCAGGAAAGAACACAAATTCCTGCACCTTTAGGCTTCCTCACCGTAGGACTCCTAGCCAACTGGGCTCTGGCATCATGCCTATTGTGTGGACATGTTGGGACACTTGTGTTTACCCCACAGACCACGCCAGGCCCATCTGTGTGAAGCTGCCGTACTGACGACCCACATGATGCACCCATGAGGACTCTAAAGTGACCCAGAGGTCACTCAAGTGAGCATCCTAGACTGTTCAGCCACTGATACCGCTCTCAGGTGCTGGGTCCCCTGTGGTCAAAAACTTACTGGTTGGAGTATCACCTGTTTCATTATTACATTCATTTATTCATTTCAGCAACATCATAGAGTGATCTTTATGTGTTGGAAAGTACGCTTGAGAGAGAGAAGAGTAACACGTGGAATGGCTGGGGAAATGTATATCACTCCATTACTTCTTCCCACAGAGAAGATCCACTCAAGGCTCAGATAGTCAAAGAAGGAGTTAGTGCTCCTATCTCATATCCTTCTTCCCTAGAAACCCTCTAGTCTTATAGACTTTGGGTCACTGATTTTCAATTATTTTGAGTTCTGTTTATTTATTGTCTTAGTTGTTTTTTTCATCTGCTTGGAAAAAGGTAATGAATCTCTTTCCAAGTAAATGTAGAGGCATTCTCTCAAGCCTTTCACAATTGGGCAATGCTTCACAGAATTCTAGAGGAACAAAGGTAAGGAAGCCAGAATATCTATTCCTCAAGGACCTATGAATCTAGCAGAATAATAGAAACATAAACATTTCATTATGACACAACCAAGGTGTGTATGATAACTCAGCATTTCTCAAATTGGATCCCACAGACTGCCAAACCTCTTCTCTGAGGTCCGTGAGTCATGGCTTGGCGAGAGCCTACTATACTTAAATGTTAGCTCTGCTACTGTCTGGTCATATCATGACAAGGCAGATATTTTAGCTCCTGAGCCTTGGCATCCTCTCTATAAAATGAGGATGCTAGTTGCTACTTCTGTTGTGAATATTAAATGGGAAGAGGCAGGTAATGAACTGATCAATTTCCAGTTGTATGGTGTGCAAGGTATCTGTATGCCTGATGTCAAACACATATCATTAGAATTAGTACTAACAACAGCACAAAACAGCATCTATATATATAAAAGCCTAAGCAACCGAATGACCAAATGACTGGTCGTTATTACACACACTGACCACCAAGGGACAGACTCTCAATGCACAGGATTGGGCTCTCTCCTGTGTGAATCAGGCCTGTGGGGATTGGGTCGAAACTGGCTACCTGACATCCCCTAGGGGTCCTGGATTTCGAGAGAGTGAAGGCCAGGCTGAGCGACCCCACTGGTGCATGAATCCATGCACTAACTTATTTATGACAAAAGTGAAATAGAGGAGTAACTACTGCACATCACTGGCAGAATGCACCTAATATTATTTTATTCTCTTTTCTTAGGAATGCCAGATTTCTGATTAGAATTCCTCTTATGCTAATCCAAATTCAACACATTGCACTATAAATTTTAAAAGAAAAAGCCTAGCTCAGAAACATTTTCCAAACTCTTTAAGGAATGACTCAATACCCTGTTTTCAACAGAAGACTCACTATTTTTATAAACCATTCAACTGAGGCTATTTTTTATTATTGCAAGTTATAATAAAAATATAGTGATTTGTGTTCAGGCATTTGTTCCTGCTTTTAAGGAAAGGATTTGAAGGTGACAAATAAAATATCACCTTTTTCTCAAATATAATAGTGGTAGGTTTGATAGAATAATTGAATCAATACCCCTTCACCCTCTTCGAACCCCCTTTTCCCGCCCTAACCCCGGAACTGACTTTTCAGGCCACTTCACTATGGATATTCCTTCTGCTGAGACCACATTCCATTATTTCTCCCCTCTGGATCTGCACAGAGAATTCTCCACCCAAAAAAAGCCCGCCAAAAGTCCTTCAAAAACTGCTGACACCGTCACTGAGTGCTGAAGCCATCCAGGCTCAGCCACCTGGTGTGCAAATGATCAAATAAATTTGTAACCCCTCACCATTCTGGCCTCATGTGTTCCTCCTTCGGCGACCTAACAAATAGCTTAAGCAGTGAGTTGGTTTTTGGAGTTAATGTGAAAAATATGGCCACCCAAATAAACCATGGTTGCCATTGAAGGACAAGCAAAGGAAATAGAAAGTGAAACAGAAGCTGAATGTAACCCTGACCCCCTGGGCTCCTTACAGAGGTCTCGATAGATATACTCGTCAGTAACCAAACACATTGCTGCCAAAATTCACGTCTAGAATATATGGGACCACTTTTCAAGAGAAATCGTGCATCCAAAAGACCAAACAAGCCCGGCACGGCTCAGTGGTTGAGTATCAACCTATGAACGGGTAGGTCACCGTTTGATTCCCAGTCAAGGCACATGCCCAGGTTCTGGGCTTGATCCCCAGTAGGGGGTATTCAGAAGGCAGCTGATGAATGATTCTCTTTCATCATTGATGTTTCTCTCTCTGTATCCTCTCCCTTCCTCCCTGAAATCAACAAAAATATATTTGAAAAACATACAAACCTTATCATTCAGCATCTGGTGGAACCTTCAACATGCAGAACTGAAAAAGCAGGAGGTTTGCCTGGCCAGCCAACATGACTCAGTGGTTGAGCACTGACCTATGAATCAGGAGGTCACAGTTTGATTCCTGGTCAGGGCACATGCTGTGTTGTGGGCTTGATACCCAGTGGGGCATGCAGGAGGCAGCTGATCGATGACTCTCTCTCATTGATTTTTCTACCTCTCCATTTCCTTTCCTCTCTGAAATCAATAAAAAATATATGAAAAAGCAAAAGCAAAAGCAGGAGGTTGGATTAAGTTAGTTATTTTGAATTAAGACTTATTTCATACTTCCTCATTTCGAAGATGTCTTCCATTGTAAGACATACCAAATATTTGATCATACTCTTTAGGAATAAATAAACACACTTTAATAAGAATACAAATATAATATTTTGAGTATCAGAACTAGCATGGATTCGTCCACATAATTACATGCTACTTTAATTTTCACTATCACAATGAACATTGATCCCAAACTTTTTTCACCTTCAGAGTTGAGAGATCTTTCTAAATCCCTTTCTACCACTGATGCTTAGCATCATGTGACATCTGAATAGTGTGCTACACCTGCCTTGGATCATCCATATCCTTCTCTCAGCTTTGAATGCATTTATAGAGGTTCTGTCTACAATGCCTAAGCCCTATGTTTCTAAGTACTTTACTTTCTATTTATTCTCAACCTTTTTTCATTCTCTACCTCTCTGGCCATTTAAAAATGTACTCCCCGTACTGCAGAGCTTAGCTCTTCATTGGCTAATGTCTTGTTTTCTTTCTTTCTTTTATTTTTTATTGATTTTTTTACAGAGAAAAGGGAGAGGGACTGAGTTTGAAACACCGATGAGAGAGAAAGAAACATCGATCAGCTGCCTTCTGCACACCCCTTCCTGAGGATGTGCCCACAACCAAGGTACATGCCCTTGACCGGAATCGAACCTGAGACCCTTGAGTCCGCAGCCCAATGCTCTATCCACTGAGCCAAACCAGTTAGGGCAATGTCTTGTTTTCTTAATGTTTTCATGAAGTGAGATATAGAAATGCTTTAAAAACTCTGAAATGTTTGATTTATTCATATTGTTTAATTATGTGCCTCTTTTCTATCCCCTTCCCACGCTCCAAATTCAAGTCCTTGTGAGAGCAGACTCCATCTTCTGCCACTTTTATGTGCTGCTGCACAGGACCAAAGACCTCCTGCCTGTGCTGGGATATGTTTGCTCACTTACAGTAAAGGATTTAACAGGAAGGAGATCAACAGGTTGGCATTTTTATTTTAAAAACTGATGATGGCGGTTTGTCCAGGAACTAACTCTGGCATGCTTAGTAGCCTATCCTCACACTTGATCTGCTTTAGTTTATCCATGTGAAAGAAGAGAAGAAAAACATAACAGTGACTACTTGGTGCTTATTAGGATTTTTCCAATCGCCTGGGGTAATGGGTAGCTCAACTCTGTAGTCCATGTGTGGACTTTGCTGAGGCACTTACATAAGAGAACCGTAAGAAATTAAAGATTGTAAAATCCGTATAAAATAAAGCAGCCACTCCCATTTCTTATAAATATTCCTGTTTTATGTCTCTTGCTTACAATTAAAAACTGACCCTCAGAAAAATGCAGGATTAGTCAGCATACTGACAGGAAGAAGAAGAAAAACTGAACATTAAAAAAAAAAAAAACCTACAAGAAAAAGGTGTCTCAACATAATGTGGATAAATGAGTCCAATTTTATCCCCTAGAAACTGGTTCAAGAAACATTGAAAATCCATCCTTTACCTTCTAAAAGTCTTTGCTTCTCCTGGAAATAGTAAACACCTTGTAAGGAGGTATGTCTCCAATTTAATAGTACCATTAATGGAATCTGTCTTAAATATATATCTATATCTATATATATTCCATGCCCATAATATAGACACAGTTCATTTTCTGAATGTGTTTTATAAAGGGCTAAACAGTTTTAAGCAAAGTATGACTATCTCTGTTTATTGCCATAATTTTTCTGTGCTCGTGCTTGGTAGATCGTAGGTATTTATTTCTGAATTCTCTCAGAATACTAACTATGTTCTTGTAATATATTTTGAGCAATAACAGCATACTTTATAGCTATAGGTCATGTTGCATGTCACCATCTATATCCATTGAATTCTCTAACTATAGATGACAATACAAATCAGAAACATTTTGTGCAACATATATACTCCGAGAAGAGTAAGAGTGGAAGATGTGCAGGCAATGTGCTCAGTAGGAAGATGTTATCCTCTACTAATCAATGATGCAGTTACTCAATGTCTGCCTCATGAGCCATGTGGATATGATTTAAACACCAAGAATGCTCATTGTTGAGTTGAATGCAAATATCTAATGCATCCAACATTCCTTAAATTTAATAAGAGTTGTTGTATTTATTAATTTATCTATTTTTCTCACTTATATTTGCTACATAGGTAAACATCATCTAAAGATCTTAAACTATGTTAGGACATTTTAATATTGGTTCCTAAAAAAGAATGTTCTAACGTAAAACTATCTAGCTCTGTGTGAAATCACTGTCTCCCTTATCTCTGTGTGGACTTTACTCAGGTATGAATTATTCGCTAAATCCCTACTTTGTGCTGGCTACTAGTCTTCATTTCAGGAAACAAAACAAAGTCCTTCCTTCCAAAAAGCTTGTATTCATATATACGTTATAGAAAATAATAAAATAAAATATTTTAAAATGTGCCCCAGTGCTACAAGTAAAATAATATAAAAGAGAGAAACTGGCTGAGGGATGGGGGGCATTCAGTAGTTCTTATTTAGCCACATTGGCCTGGGAAAGTATCTTGGATGGTGTGACATTTAAGCTGGTACCTGAATGTGGAGAAGCAGTAATCATGTGCTAAGGAATAAATATTCTAAACTACTACGGCAGAAAAGTAATACAGGGAGATGGACTTGAGAGGTAGGCAAATGCCAGATCAGGTAGAGTCTGGAAGATTATGATCTATAAAAAAAATTAACTACAATAAGGTCAAAAGATTGTGATCATGGAAACCCATAGAAGGCCAGGCTAGAGATGTTATCTTTGACTCTGGTTGAAATAGTAAAGTTCAGACCCAAAATAGATACTATAAGTAGAACAACAGGTTGTATTAGTGAGTTGAATGTGGAATGGTAAGAAACTCACAAATTAAAGACAGGATTTGGCCCTAGCTAGTGTTGCTAACTAGTTAGAGCATCCGCCTGTGCACCTAAGGGTTACAGTTTGATTGTTGGTCAAGTGCATGAGCCTAAGTTGCAGGTTCAACCCCCTGGCCCTGACTTGGGCCTGTGTGGGAAACAACCGGTCAATGTGTCTCTCTCACATCAACGTTTCTCTCTCCCTCTCTTTTTCTGTCGCCCTTCTCACACTCTCCCTCCCTCCATTTCCAACGCAGTAAGTATCAACAAACAAAAAGACAGGAGTTGACCCTAGAAGCTACTACATGGATAATATTACCATTTACTTAAATGTCAAAGATTTGGCAGGTTGAGGATTCTGGGATCTATAAGGGAATGAGGAAACCTGTGGTTCTTTTTTTCTGGCCATGCTGCTTGTAGAAACTACTGAATTTTTTTTTTAATATAGATTTTTATTGATTTCAAAAAGGGAGAGGGAGAAAATGATAGCAGCATCAATGATGAGAAAGAATCATTGATATCTGCCTCCTGCATGCCTCCTACTGGGGGTCAAGACAGAAACTAGGTTCATAGGTCTGTGCTCAACCACAGAGCCATGCCAGCTGGACTGGGACTAGTTGGATTTTTAAGTAGGTAGCTGACTATTAATCTGAAGGTCAGAAAAAAAGGGCATCGAGAACTGCTAAGAAATCTACAAAGAGGGAGACAAAAAATTAACCAATAATTTTGTCAAGATACAGGTCTTTGGAGATCTTAATAAATTAAGCTTAATTTAGATTGGATTAAAGAGAGAATAGGAGGTTAAAAAAAAGTGGAAGCGGTATTATATATAGAAGCTTACTAGAAGTCTTGCTATAGAGGAAGAGAAATCTTGTTATTGTTTGGAGCCAAGTTAATTTATTATTTGTTTTAAGATGAGTGATTTATGATGATGGGAATGATCCAAAAAGTAAGGTAAAAGGAATGATATCAAAGAAAAAAGGGAATGTTGGCAGAGCAACGATCAAGAGAAACTATGAGGTGAAGGAATCCAAAGCCTGAGGGAAGGGTTTATTTTAGGTAAGAACAGGGCACCTCATCTGTGTTAAGGTAGGAAAGACAGAGTAGATGAACACAGGTACAAAAACTGGCAGATGAGGTGGCAGCTCAATAGCAAATTGTAATGTGCTCTGTCAAATGCAGCAGTTAATCCTTTTGTAAATAATTGCTAGCTGTAGATGCTCTTTATTAAAGGTCAAATACAGCAGCTTTACAATTGTCAGAAGAATAAAGGAAATAATCTGCATTGTTTAATATCACTAAAATTTTAATTTTTTCCATTGAAACTATATCACATACATTGATGGGGGAAAACTCAAAATAGAAAATAAAGACAGAAAAATTTGTCTGCTTGAAAAATATATGAAAACTATACCAAATAATATTGATCTTAACAAGAACTTCCTTTGTTGTCAGTAGACACATTTTCAAGGCTTCCACATTTTAATTAAAAAAAAAAATAGGGCAACTGTCAATTTGAATTACTCCATCCTGCTTTGCATAATAATTTACATATTTATCCACCAAGAAGGCTCTGATAAAGGACAACATCCCACGAGAAATGAAAATACTTGATTCTTGAATCGTAAACCCTCTTTTCCAGCAGCAAAACTGTGGTATTGAGAAAGACAATGGACCAGGTCAGTGGTCTGCAGTTTATTTTTTACTGTGAAATTTTATTATAGAAAATTGCTTGGAGCAATTCTTATCATCACTGTCCCAATTAAAACAAATTTTGTTTTTTAACCGTGAAGAACAATTCTTGCCTAAAACAGGATGATCACAAGAAAGCTTTTGTTCATTCTCAACAAGAAAAGTCAAGCCAATTTCAAAAACAAAAGGTATTTGTTTACTGTTTTCATTTACTAGGAATTTAAAGATTCTGCTCTTTAGACTTCAGGCAGATGCCGTGAGATACTCAGAGTTTTGAGAACTCCCCTTTATCTCAATCATAGAGTTGTCTGGGTACAATCTAAAGTTTTATACCTTTCTTGATTTTGCCCTTCAGTGTGAGCATATCCTGACACTGGGATAAGCTCATTCTAAGTGCTCTCTAAGATACTCCCTGGTGTGCAGTCTGCTTTGCTTTCACAATTTCTCCCAGCACAGCACATCAAAAACACCACATGGAACCCCCAGAAAATGATCACATGTGTGCCAGAGATTTTAGGCATCCAAACCTTGGACAGGCTATTAAGAGCTAGAAAGGAGTCCTGTGATACCTCGGACTCCTAGGATGTTAAATGAAATCCCTTTGCTAACACTTGCATTGATGGCTGATGCCAACTCCAATCGCGTCACTGTGTCTCCTACAGAGACAGGCCCCCACACATCACTCTGCACCCCTCCACTGCTCTCCTTCCATCCTCTATCCCTGCCTTTTCACTGCTCCGCAAGATAACCAGTGAGGCTGAATCCACGCAAGGCTCAGCTGTACCATTTTAACCTGATCATTAGTTAAGTGCTTTTCAAAGTATGTTCCGCAGAGCTGAAAAGTCTTGTGGATGTGTGTCACGGTCACTGCTGAGAAGTATTTCTTCAGGGTAACTGGAAACTGTCTTTCCTTTTCAAACAGAGCATCTCCATTCCTCTTTACTTTGTAAAGAACCCTTACTAGGGTTCTGCCACATGTTTTCTTTTGAGAAAGTAGTCTGCTTTGGAAAAATACAGAAATTATTCATATGGATACAAGTGTAGAGATTGTCTATGCACCTTTCTGGGTTGAATTTTCACAGTAACATTTTAGAGACAATGCTTTGACCTTGTGGGTCCAAGACAAAGTGGAAGTGAAGGACGGACATGTAAGGTCATTTCGTTTCTTT
>PVJC01037203.1:0-2500 GCA_004026665.1 Murina feae | reverse complement strand
ATAACTCAGGGTATTATTCCATACTGAAGGATGGTCAGAATGCTATTCTAATATTTCATCCCATTGCGCATTTCAGACTGCAGTTACCGAAGCTCAGATGGAGCCAAAGGCCTCAGGACTTTTCATAAGAAAGGAACATGCACACTCCAAAGTTCAGGTTTGATAGTTATCCTCATTTAAATTAAACATTCAGCTCAAACTCCAGTAAAGATACAGCTGGTAATTTTAAAACTGGAAGTGGTATTGGAAAAACTCGTTAGATTTGTAAATGGCATTACAGCTGCCAGTTGAAAAGAAACAGTCATACCCATTCACATGTATAACCCAGGGAAGTATATACTAGAATAAGTGTTAATTGTTAGTGAGGAAAAAAAATATGTCTCAAGCACTTACAATTAGCCCTTAAAGTCTGGGTCTTTGGTCCAAGTTATTTAGTCAGTTGTTACAATAAATCCTTATGTATTTTTGTTGTGGAGATTTAGCCAAATGTTTTGCCTCTTTTATACTCTCTGGCTTCATGAACAAGAAATGTACTAAGATAAATGTACTAAGAAAAGTATTAACATCCATTTCCTTCACTCACAGCAAACAAGGTACAAGTCACAAACCTGGCAAAATGAAATATTCTTTATGGGAGAGTGGATTCAAATATATTTACCTCTTCTGTGTCCAAATAGAGACTCTTCTTAGACTGTGACAGAAATTGTACTATCAAAACAAATAGGAGAAGAACCTACTTTTCTGTGGGTTAAGCTGGGACAACATATGTATGTTTGTCTCTCTTCACCTTTTTCGTTACTATAGACCATTCAGATGGAGAGGAGAAGTATGGAGGAAATTTGTGTCAGTGATTCTTACTACATTTTTAAGCCAGTTTCCATATTGGGTGCAGAAGGCTAACGGGTTGCCCTAATTTATAAGGATATGATGAAAGCTTTGCTAATTTTACTGATCTTCTCTTTCACTGTCGCAAGATAACCTAATACAGCCAAGTAGGACAAGTAGAATTAATTGTCATCTAAAGAAGGCCTGCTAGGCCCATCTCCCTTGAAATATGATGAAGAATTAGACCCATTCATGAGAGTCAAGTATTTACTTAGATTATTAAAATAATGTTTACTAGTGTGCTCTTAAAGAGAGTCCATGGACATTTGGGACCCTAATTAAAAGTATGATTTTAAAGTTTTGCTCTTTGGGAACTACTTATACTTGCATCCGTTTTCCAAATATTTCCGCCCACTGGAATTTGCCTTTAATTTTTGAGTTGGAGAAAAAAACAAAACAAAACTATAAAACACTGAAACACTGAAACCAAGAATTCAATCACAGTTGGAAGATTGTGCACAGATGTTTCACACAAATTATTTCATAGTTGAAAGACAAAAATAAAATTGAAGGAGAAACCAGTGTTACTTCTTAATGGAATATGGAAGGTCAAAACAGAGTACTCTAAATATACATAATAATTATTAGGTAATTCATTTATTAGCTGATTAATTCTAACAGAGCCAGTAAATTTGAAAATGACACTTAAGTCCTCTGTCAAAAACTCTCCAATCTTGCTTGTCTAAATTATATTGTCTAAGTTATATTAAAAACAGTGAACATAATTCTGAAATATCACCGGATACTTCAAATCAAATAGATCAATTTAAGAAAATTACATTGTTTTAAAATAGATTACTTGTCTCTCCTAATCTTCTGTGTTTCCTGTCTCCATTTCTTTCTTTAACATCTTCGTTATCATGTTTCCAGTTTAAATATATCAAGACTAAGAAATAATCTGTTTAAGTACAGGCACATAAGCTGATTTCCCTCAGCCTATGGGAAATGTTGAAAGTGGCATTTAGTTTACAGAATATGATTAGAAGTAGCTCAAATATAAAAGTGTAGCCTGCCTTTTTCAGTGTTCACTGTCCTGTAGGAATTAATGAAATCACATTCACTTTAATAATTCAGTTATCACTATCTTTGCTAACATGAGAACTCTAGACCTCTGAGAAGGCCCTCCAACCTATTTTTTGGTGTTCTCAGGGGAGTGTTACAAGTGTTCACAATACTTGCCAAAGTGTGGCTAATACTCCATTCTTAATGCCCTCCAAAAATGAGCTGACGCTGAATAACCTTGTTTTCAATGATGTATTATGCATTTTTCCTCTATTCTGTGTCATATTCTATTAAACACTCCTCAAAACAATACTTGTACTCTAATATTTTATAGTATTTGGTGAAACATCTCCTTTAATTTCAAGTTGTTCCGTTTTCCCATGAATTAGAGTTTATTTCTAGGACCCACTCATGCAACCATTGCACTAAGCCACGTTCAGAGTACATGGGAACCACCATAGTACACTCAGAGTCACAAATACGCAGCTAGTTCAGTGCCTTAGTACCTAAACCCTTCTTTTCCTCAGTATGTTGTTATTCCCTGGGAAGATCCTCCAGCCCCTCAGTTTATAGATTTTGTTTGGCTCACACTAATCAGATATGCCCAGACCTG
>PVJC01037202.1:0-17325 GCA_004026665.1 Murina feae | reverse complement strand
CGTTTAGAATTGAGGGTCGGATAAAGACCTTCACAGACAAGAAAAAGCTAAAAGAGTTCATCACCACCCAACCAGTATTATATGAAATGCTGAAAGGTATCCTTTGAGAATAGAATGGAATCAGAGGCAGAGAAAGGGAGTGGACTGACAATTTTTGAGGGTTAAGGGTGTTGGGGATGCGTGAAGAGACTGGACAATGGTTGTACACCTATGGATGAGGACAATGGGGGGGGCGGGGTCAGAGGTTGGGGTGGGAATTGGGAGGAGGGGAGCTGTGGGGGAAAAAAGAGGAACAACTGTAATAATCTGAACAATAAAAATAAATTTAAAAAAAAAAAAAAAAAAAAAAAAAACTTTGTTGTCTTGAGCAGAGGCCAGAGCCTGCCTAGGCAGGCAGTTTCCCTGATCGGTAGTGAAACGAAGTCTCATGTTTGCTTCAACTCCGTGGCTTCTAATACTGAAACTTTGTTGCTTTGAGCAGCCTAGGCAGGCAGTTTCCTCCATGGCTGGAGCAACAGAATCCTCCTGTTTGCTCTAGCTCCGTGGCTGCCAGCTGCCATCTTGGCTTGGTTAATTTGCATACAGCCAGTCTAATTGGCTGGTGGGCATGGCTTGGCTAGTGGGCATGGCTTAGGTGTCTCGGAGTGACAGTTAATTTGCATATTATTCTTTTATTATATTAGATTTTATTATATTTTATACTTTATTTTGCTCCTCATCTGAGGAGATATATATATATATATATATATTAAAGTGACAGACATCCCGCTTTTGGCGAAATAGTCCCGATTTTTAACAATTTGTCCTGCGTCCCGCAGGGTTTTAAAAAAAGTCCCGATTTTTGGAAAGAATGCACGACAAGCTAGGGAACGATGGGAGAACAGGAAGGGAAAATACAGTTTTTGGCAGTCTGCGGTCAATGGTGTCCCACTTTACCAATGTTAAAATCTGGTCACCTTAATATATATATAATATAATAAAAGAGAAACATGTAAATTTGACTGTTACCACCAGCCAATCAGAGTGGCTGTATGCAAATTAACCCAACCAAGATGGAGGCCAACAGCCATGGAACTAGAGTAACAGCCATGGAACTAGGGCAAACTGCTGCAACTGCCTGCCTAGGCTGGCTGAGCCTCTGCTCACAGCCACGCCCACCAGCCAATCAGAGCAGCTGTATGCAAATTAACCCAGCCAAGATGGAGGCTGGCAGGGCGGCTCTGTACTGGGAGCCTCCACGGCTGGCCGGCACAGCTGTGCCAGGTGTGTCAGCTCAGTGGGAGGGGGGGTCTGGCCTGGGGCCTCCTCGGGGCATCCAGGAGCAGCTGTCCTGGGTCTGCTGCCTAGCTCCGCCCCCAGGAGCCTCCGAGGGGTATCTAGGAGCGCCTGTCCCAGGTCCACTGCCTGGCTCCATCCCCTGGGGGCCTCCCCGGGGCATGCAGGAGCACGGGGCCTCTGCAGGGTGTGCAGGAGCAGCCGTCCTGGGTCTGCTGCCTGGCTTTGCCCCTCGGGGGCCTCTGCGGGACATCCAGGAACGCCTGTCCTGGGTCCACTGCCTGGCTCTGCCCTGGGGGCCTCCGCAGGGTGTCCAGGAACACCCGTCCAGGGTCCGCTACCTTCATCCGCCCCCCAGGGGCTTCCACAGGGCGTGCGGGAGCATCTGCTGCACAGTGCGGAGAATTCGAAGCCAGTCCACTGCCCAGCTCCACCCCGGGTGTGTTTGCTCAGCAGCAGGGCCCCACCGAGGGATTCTGCACCAGCGTCCGCCCCTGGCTTGCCACCCAACTCTGCACCAGTTGTGTCCCCTCAGGGGTGTGGGCCCACCAGGCGTGTGCAATCGTGGGCCCTTCAGTGGGAAATGTCCAGGCCTGCACTAATGATTCTCAGCCCCTCACTGAGGGCACAGGCCGGGCTGAGGGATCCCCCACCCCCACCCCCACCCCCTCAGTGCACAAATTTTTGTGCACCGGGCCCCTAGTATTCTAATAAAAGAGTAATATGCAAATTGACCGCCACTCCATTACACCTAAGCCACACCCACCAACCAAGCCATACCCCACCAGCCAATCAGAGTGACTGTATGCAAATTAACCCAGCCATGATGGCGGCTAGTAGCGATGTAGCTAGAGCAAACAGGAAGCTTCCGTTGTACCACACCAACGATGGAGGAAACTGCCTGCCTAGGCCGGCTGTAGCCTCGGCTCAAGGCAACAATATTTCAATTATAGAAGCCACGGAGCTGAAGCAAACAGGAGGCTTCGTTTCACTAGTGATTGAGGAAACTGCCTGCCTAGGCCGGCTGTAGCCTCCGCTCAAGGCAACAAAGTTTCAATTATAGAAGATAAACACCAGAAACCTGAGTCCAGCCAGCCTCACTGGGACATTGGGTCAATGGGAACTGTGGCCAGCCTGCAAACAGCCATCAGTCCCTCATCTAGGCTGGCTGGGCACCCCAGGGGGGGACACCCACCTTGAAGGGGCTGTGGCCAGCCTGCAAACAGCCATCAGCCCCTCACCCAGCCTGGCCAGGCACCCCAGCAGGGACCCCTACCCTGAAGGGATGTGGCCATCCTGCAAACAACCATCAGCTCCTCACCCAGGCTGGCCAGGCACCCCAGTGGGAACCCCCACCCTGATCCAGGACACCCTTCAGGGCAAACCAGCTGGCCCCCACCCATGCACTAGGCCTCTATCCTATATAATCCTATATAATAAAAGGGTAATATGCAAATTGACCCTTACAGCAGAATCACTGGGAATGACTGGTCACTATGACAACACTGACCACCAGGGGGCAGATGCTCAATATAGGAGCTGCCCCTGGTGGTCGGGGCACTCCCACAGCAGGAGCTATGCTCAGCCACAAGCCAGAAGGCTGCCAGTACAGCGGGGGTTGTGGGAGCCTCTCCTCTCTCCTCAGCAGTGCTAAGGATATCCGACTGCACCTTAGGCCTGCTCCCCGCTGGCAAGTGGACATTCCCTTAGGGATCCCAGGCTGCCAGAGGGATATCTGACTGTCATCTTAGGCCCAATTGTCTGGGGAGCGGGCATACGCCAGCAGGTGGACATCCCTAGAGGGGTCCCAGACTGTGAGAGGGCACAGGCCAGGCAGAGGGAGCCCACTCCCCCAAGTGCACAAATTTTTGTGCACTGGGCCTCTAGTATATATATATCTAATATAATAAAAGAGTAATATGCAAACTGACCATCACCCAAGATACCCAAGCCATGCCTCCCAGCCAATCAGAGTGGCTGTATGCAAATTAACCCAACCAAGATGGAGGCCGGCAGCCACGGAGCTAGAGCAAACCAGAGGCTTCTGTTGCAACTGCCTGCCTAGGCTGGCTGAGCCTCTGCTCACGGCCACGCCCACCAGCCAATCAGAGCAGCTGTGTGTAAATTAACCCAGCCAAGATGGAGGCTGGCAGGGCGGCTCTGCACTGGAGCCTTCGAGGCTGGCACAGCTGTGCCAGGTGTGTCAGCTCAGTGGGTGGGGGGGTCCGGCCTGGGGCCTCCTTGGGGCGTCCAGGAGTGTCCGTCCTGGCTCCACCCCCCGGGGGCCTCCTCGGGGCATCCAGGAGTGCCCGTTCTGGGTCCACTGCCTGGCTCTGCCCCCTGGGGGCCTCCTCAGGACATGCAGGAGCGCCCGTCCTGGGTCCACTGCCTGGCTTTGCCCCAGGGGCCTCCTGGGGGCGTGCAGGAGCACCTGTCCTGGGTCTGCTGCCTGGCTCTGCCCTAGGGGCCTCTGCGGGGTGTCCAGGAGCGCCTGTCCTGGGTCCGCTGCCTGGCTCCGCCCCGGGGCATGCGGGAGCACTCATCCAGGGTCCGCTGTCTCAGGGGTGTGCAGGAGCACTCATTCAGGGTCCACTGCCTTCGTCCACCCCCCAGGGGCCTCCGCAGGGCGTGCAGGAGCATCTGCTGCACAGTGCGGAGCATCCAAAGTCAGTCCGCTGCCCGGCTCCACACTGGGTGTGTTCGCTCAGTAGCAGGGCCCCACTGAGGGATCCTGCACCAGCGTCCACCCCTGGCTTGCCACCCAGCTCTGCGCTAGGTGTATCCCCTCATCGGTGGGGGCCCACCAGGCGTGTGCAATCATGGGCCCTCCAGTAGGAAACGTCCAGGCCTGCACTCACCAGCCCTCCCACCCCCCAGTGCACAAACCCTAAAGGGGCTGTGGGCAGCCTGAAAATGGTCCTCAGCCCCTCACCCAGGCTGGCCAGGCATGCCAGCAGGTGGACATCCCCCCAGCGAGGTGTCCAGACTACAAGAGGGCACAGGCTGGGCTGAGGGACCACCCCCCCGAGTGCACAAATTTTTGTGCATCGGGCCCCTAATATATATATATTAGGGGCCCGGTGCACAAAAATTTGTGCACTCGGGGTGGAGGGAGTCCCTCAGCCCGGCCTGTGCCCTCTGACAGTCTGGGACCCCTCAGTGGATGTCCTATGATGGCCCCAGTCGGCCAGGCGCCTTTTGTGTGTGTGTGTGTGTGTGTGTGTGTGTGTGTGTGTGTCGCCACAGGGGACCTGCCCCCAGCCGCATCTGAGGCTCGGAGCAGTCCTCCTGAGTGTGTCTACCTGCTGGGGGCCTGCCCCAGGCTTGGAGCGGGCACCCCCTCTATGTTGATCTCTCAGACTCTTGCCCTCCCCAGCATGTTGTTCTCTTTTTTGAGCGTGGCCAGGGCTGGGTGCGGCCTGCCTCCCAAGCTTGCCTACTGGCCATCTTCCTCCAGCCACCAGAAAGGAGGGAAAACCCTGCCTTGTGGTCAGGCCAGCCTTTTCCTGCTCCCTGATCCCCAGAAGGGGTCTGGGGAGCCGCCAAGCAGGCCGCCAACTCTTTCCCACTCACCCATCCCCTGCTGCCTTCCTTTCCCACTTCCCGGTGCCACCAAGGGGTCTGGGGAGCTGCCAAGCAGGACCCCGGCCCCTGTAGCCTTGCTTTCCTGCTCCCCGGTGCCCCGCAAAGGGCCTGGGTAGCCACCAAGCAGGCTGAGACCCCCCCCTGCCGCCTCTTACCCGCTTCCCGGTGCCCTCCAACCCTGCCGCCTGTTTCCCACTCATGGGTCCTGGGTCCTGCGCTGTCCCGCCCTGCAGCCGCTCTGTGCACTCGGGAGGTCCCTCAGCCCGGCCTGTGCCCTCTCGCAGACTGGGACCCCTCAGGGGATGTCCACCTGCTGGCGTGCCTGACCAGCCTGGGTGACGGGCTTTAAGGCTGCCCACAGCTCCCATTGACCCAACGTCCCAGCAAGGCCGGCTGGACACAGGTTCTGGAGTTTTTTCTCCTATAATTGATACAGTTCCTTGAAGGCCTGGGGTTATCTTCTATAATTGATACACTGTTCCTTTAAGGCGGCCTTCTAACTGAAGCCTCCTCTTTGCTTCACCTTGCAGCGTCTATAATGAAACAATTGTTACTTTTACTGGTTAGGCCTGGGCTGCTCTTTCCTTCAGCTCCAGAGGATTCCATGATTGTTACATTGTTTCAAATGTTTCAAA
Organism: Murina feae; assembly: GCA_004026665.1. Taxonomy (NCBI): domain Eukaryota; kingdom Metazoa; phylum Chordata; class Mammalia; order Chiroptera; family Vespertilionidae; genus Murina; species Murina feae. The sequence continues at coordinate 11,830 of PVJC01037202.1, read as the reverse complement.
GCTGTGTTTTGCTAGAGGCAGTTTAATCGGAGCTGAGCTGAGCGGGCGCAGCTTCACTTTCACTCCTGCCGCAATGGAAAGGGCTGTTTACTCAGGTCCGTGAGTGGCAGCCGCCATGTTGGCTGGGCTAATTTGCATACAGCCGCTCTGATTGGCTGGTGGGCGTGGCTTACCCTGTCTCGGAGAAACGGTTAATTTTAATATTTCGCTTTTATAGAGTAGATAGTTGATTTCAGAGAGGAAGAGAAAGAGATAGACAGATAGAAACATCAATGATGAGAGAGTGTCACTGATTGACTGCCTCCTGCATGCTCCACACTGGGGATTCAGCCTGCAACTCAGGTATTTGCCTTGACCTGGAATCAAACTGTGACCTCTTCATAGGTTGATGCTCACCCACTGAGCCACGCCAGCTGGGCTGAGGATATTTATTTTTAGAGAGAGGGTAAGAGAGGGAGGGGGTGGGGGAGAAAGAGAGAAATACTGATTGGTTGCCTCCCACACATGCCCCGACCAGAGCTGGATATCATGTCTGTAACCATGGTACATGCCTTGACCAGACATCAAATGCTTGATCTTGCATCTGCGGGCCAGCACTCTAACCAATGAGCAACCAGTCGGGGCTATCCTGCTTTATTTTTCTTCATAGCACTTATTCAGGCAGTGGCCTGACACTGATTATATCTCTGTCAACATACTTATTGTCTGTCTTCTCCATCAGAATACGAGCTACTTGAAGGCAAGGAGCTATTCCTCACTGGTATATCCCTGACACATAATTTATATACATGACATACAATGGGTACTTGATAAATATTTGATGAATAAATGAAAACATGGCAGAGACTTCAGAAACAGTGAAATACCAGACATGAGAAGTCCAAGAAAACTGTGGTATTTAAGGCCAGTAAAGTTGTTCTCCAAAAAGAATCTAAAACTGATTGTGACACAAAGACCATGCCCAGATGGGACAAGCACATGGGGATCTTAAGAAAGATTTTGTTTCTTACCCTGGCCCGTGTGGCTCATTAGTTAGAGCACTGGCCCACAAACTGATGGGTCAGAGTTCAATTACCAGTCAAGGGCACATACCTGGGTTGTAGGTTCAATTCCTCGCTCCACTTCGGGCATGTGCAGGAGGCAACCAATCCATGTGTTGACATAATGATGTTTCTCTCTCTCTCTCTCCCTCTCCGTCCCTCCCTTCCACTCTCTCTAAAAATCAATGAAAAATATCCACCCTCGTTAACAAAAACAGACAAAAAAAGAAATTAAACTATGGAACAACCATCATTCAAAACTAACTGCCTGAAATCTATCTGAATGGAAGTACTATAACTAAGGATATAAAGAAGTCACATTGCGACTGTGAAAGGTGTGGAGATGCAGAATGGGTAATCCCACACCCATATGTGGTGGATAAAAATTGGGAAGGATATCTCAGCTGCAGAGGTCCCCCTGAGGTGTGAGGGGTCCTGGCTCTATACCAGGCCTCCCAGCAGTCCTAGACCCACACCAGGCCTCCCAACCCAGGGTTTGATGTTAGGAAGAAAAGTCTCCATAACTTCTGGCTCTAAAATTCAGCAGGGATTGAGGCTGAGTGAGGCAGAGGCAGCTTCAGGCAGCCCCTCCAAAAGGCCCCTCTTAAAGGCCCATGAACAGACTTAGACTCACTTTCTATGAGTTCCAGAACTGGGGAAGCTGCTCGAAAGGCACCAGAGACATACGGGGAGGACTGAAGTGTCTGGCATCAGGTCAAGAGCTGGAGGGACAGCTTTCTCCCAGACAAAAGTATTGGCAGAGGCTATTGTTCCTTTTCTGAGCCCTACCCCAATACAGCCAGCAGGCAGGCACTATATCTGAGTTTCCATCATCCTGGCTCACACTGTTTGCCCAACCCTGGTGATTCCCTGAGAACCGGCCCCATCAACTTGTGGGCCTAACCAAGCTGTTTCCAGTGGCTTTTCCATACAAATGGTTCATTATGCTTCAGACTTCCCTAAAATCTCTCAAACAAGCAGCATCTGGCCTCAGCTGGCTCCATGCCTCTCACTAAGTGGCCACAGGCCTGGCACTAGCAACAGCTTGGCCTTTCCTGGGCAACTCGAAGCCCAGCACAAGTAGCAGCCATCTGCAGATCACTCTGTAGCTCATGCTGGGTGATCCTGGGCACAGCACAGGCAGCAGCTGACTTTGTCCACTTCCAGGGAGGCCCCAGAGCCAGCCCACAGAGTGGACAGCTTCAGACCACATCAAAGCACCACCCAACCACCTCCACAAGCAACACACTCAAGGGGCAAACTAAGCAAGCACCAGAGAGTCAGTTCAAGAACTGGAGGGACAGCTTTCTGTCCTGAAGTCAGTCCTGCTATGTGTGATGGGACACTACACAAGTGATCCTCCACAGTTGTTGGTGGTCAATGGTCGTAGCAGTCCTTGCAGCTGATCAGCCTCAGAGTAAATCCCTCCCATTGGCATGTCAAAAGCAGTCGAGGCTCAACTACAAGAGGAGGGTGTACACAGCCCATACAGAGGTACATCTCCAGTGCCCAGCTTGGGTGATCAGGGAGACTATGCCACTGGATTCTACAAAGCACCTATTACATAAGACCATGCTGCCAAGCCCAGGAGATGTAGCACCTCTACCTAATACATAGAAACAAACACAGGAGGCTGCCAAAATGAGGAGATAAAGAAACATGGCCTAAATGAAAGAACAGAACAAAACTCTAGAAAAAGAACTAAACAAAATGGAGACAAGCGATCTACTAGATGTAGAGTTCAAAACACTGGTTATAAGTATCCTCAATGAACTTAGTGAGAACCTCAACAGCATAAGAAAGAACCAGTCAGAAATGAAGTATACACGAATTGAAATGAATAATAGGAAATCAGCAGTAGAGTAGATGAAGTTAAGAATCAAAACAGCAATTTGGAATATAAGGGAGCAAAGATCACCCAATCAGAATAGCAAAATGAAAAAAGAATCCAAAGAAACGAGGAGAGTGTAAAGAACCTCTGGGACAACTTCAAGCACACCAACATTCACATCATAGGGTTGCCAGAAGGAGAAAAGAGAGAGCAAGAAATTGAAAACCTATTTGAAAAAATGGCAGAAAACTATCCTATCTTGATGAAGGAAATAGACATACAAGTCCAAGAAGTGCAGGGAGTCTCAAACAAGATGAATCCAAAGAAGCCCACAACAAGAGACATCATAATTAAAATGCAAAAGGTTAAAGACAGAGAATCTTAAAAACAGCAAGAGAAAAGCAGCTAGTTACCTGCGAGGAAGCTTCCATAAAACTGTCAGCTGATTTCTCAACAGAAACTTTGCAGGCCAGAACGGATTGGCAAGAAATATTCAAAGTGATCAAAGGCAAGGTTACTCTACCCAGCAAAGCTATCATTTAGAATCAAAGGACAGAGAAAGAGCTTCCCAGACAAGAAAAAGCTAAAGGAATGCATCACTACCAAACCGTATTATATAAAATGTTAAAGGGTCTTCTTGAAGAAGGAGGAGGAGAAGGAGAAGGAAGAGGAGGGAGAGGAGGAGGAGGGGAGGAGAGGAGGGGGAAGAAGGGGAAGAGGGGGAGGAGGAGAAATAGCAGCAGCCAGTAGGCATGGCTCAGTAGTTGAGCTTCAACCTATGAACCAGGACAGGAGGTCACGGTCCGATTCCCGTTCAAACCACATGCCCAGGTTGCAAGCTCAATCCCCAGCGTGGGGCATGTAGGAGGCAGTCAATCAACAACTGATATTTCTATCTTTTTTCCCCCTCTCCCTTCTTTTCTGAAATCAATAAAAATATATTTTTAAAAAGAAGGAGAAGGAGGGGTAGTAAATAAAAAAGTAAATATATGAATAATAAAATACATATCAACAATTAAATCTAAAAAACAAAATAAACGAAAGAGCCAAACAGAAACAGACTCATAGACACAAAGAACATTTTGATGGTTGCCAATCAGGAGAGGCATTGGAAGGATGGGTGAAAAAGGTAAAGGAACTAAGAAGTAGAAATTGGTAGTCAAGGGGATGTGAAATACAGCATAAGGAATCTAATCTAATAAAAGAGTAATATGCAAATTAACCCTCACTCCTTTACACCCATAAGCCACACCCACCAACCAATCAGGAGCAGATATGCAAATTAAACTAAGAGGTGGCAGCCACTGAGCTGGAGTTGCTCCAGGCAATGGAGGAAGCCAGGGCCCTGTGGGCCCTGAGCTCTACTCAAGGCTACAAAAATTCAATTATAGAAGATAGACAAACTCCAGATACCTGCCAGGCTAGGACCTTGGCAACCCAGGCTTCGAGAAGCGGGGGTAGGGAACCAAGGCAACAAAGTTTCAATTATAGAAATTGAATAAATCCCAGAAACCTGCTTCCAGCCAGGCACCCCAGTAGGGACCCGAACCCTGAAGGGGCTGTGGGCAGCTTGAAACAGCCCTCTGCCCCTCACTCAGATTGGCCACAGCCCCATGGGGTGAGGGTCCCCACTGGGGGCTTGGCAAGCCTGCAAACAGCCATCAGCCCCTCACCCAGGCTGGCCAGGCACGCCAGCAGGTGGACATCCCTCAAGGGGTCACAGACTACGAGAGGGCACAGGCCGGGCTGAGGGACCCCCACCCCCCGACTGCACAAATTTTTGTGCACTGGGCCTCTAGTATAGTCAATAATATTATAATAACTATATATGGTGTGAAATGGGTATGAGACATATTGTGATGCTCATTTATAAGTTATATAATGTCTACTCACTGGGGTATACAACTGAAACTAATATAATATTGTACATCAATTGTAGTTGAAAAATAAAAAATGATTAAAAAATAAATCAAATAAAATTCTATTGTCATTAAAAAACGGGAAAGAAAATAACTGAATTAGAAATCTGGGATGAGACCCAAGTTCTGATAGAAACTTCAGCTCCAAACCCTCATTGCTCACATGCCAAATGAAACATAGCCCAAAGATACACCAGAGCCCAGGTAACTGATTATGGCCAGTGACTTGGGACACAATTGCTATAGGCAGCTAGCACTGCAATATATCTAAAGATCTAGAAACATCGCTTCATGTATAAGTGAAAACTCAGAGCTAAGAAGAGAGCATTCACTTTGTATTCTACAGCGATCTCCTCCACATCCGAAACACAGCCTAAAAGCAGGAAGAATAATCAAGTTGTGACCCAGCCTCTGCTTTGGCAGGTGGAGACTGTTGAAATAGAGGAAAGCCTATACCAGCCTGAAAGAAGGTGTCATCTTTCCCTGGAAGCAAGGCTGCAGGAGTACAGAATTACTACAGATGTACTCTGTGAAGGAGGGCTTGAATACCCACCACTCCCAGCATGCACTAGGCAGGGCAGTATTTTATCCTCTTGAGAGGAAAAAGGAAAACAAAATCGTTCCTCACTATGATGAGATAATGGGATAACTTCCTAATAGCCTATTCCCAAGAGAGAGAAGAAATAAAGCCAACTGTTTCAGTGCTCTTCTGGCTCTCATTAAAGGAGATGGAAGAAACAGGCGGCTTCAAGGCGACAGAGAGGACTACTCATTCACACTAGAGGGAACAGATTTTCCAACATGCAGATTACAACCTATTCATGGGACCTGAAATTGATTTAGTGAGTAATGAATAAATGGAATAAAAATAAATCTCATGGCATGTTGTAAGGGTAAGTATTGAAACTTTCGGTTGGGGGTGGGGGGATGGGTGTGTGTATACGTATGTGTGTGTTGTGTCTCTGTGTGTGTATTGGGTCACAATGTATAATAATTTTTTTCAGCCAATCCTCACTCGAGGATATTTTTCCCATTGATATTTATTTTTAGAGAGAGTGAAAGAGAGGGGGAGAGAGAGAAACATCAATGTGTCGACACATGGATTGGTTATCTCCCGTACATGCTCCCAACTAGGGCTGAGGATCGAACCTGCAACCCAGGTTCCTTGCAAGCCCTTGACTGGAAATCAAACCTGTGTTCCTTTGGTGTGTAGGCCAACTCTCTAACCACTGAGAAATACCAGCCAAGGCTATAATGTATTTCTTAATTCGGGGTGTTCTACAAAGTTTGAAAGTCACTAGAGGGCTATGGGAGATCCTAAGGTAAAGAATACACATACTCTGCCCTCAAGGAAGATGAATGATATACTACAAAGCAATCTAGTATGTGACAAGGATCATGAGAAAGATACAGAGTGCTCAAAGAAGAGGAAAAGAGATGACTTCTTAACAGGATCAGGAATGAGAAATAATGAAGCTTTCTTGGAGGGTGAGATGGTATTTGACCTTGACCTTGCAACAAGGATAGGATTTTGAGAGGTGGACATACAAACAGAAGAATTCCAGTAGAAGAAGCTGCATGACCAAAAGTCTGGCAGAAGGAAATAAAAGAGCTAGTGAGCAACAGTGAAAGCAAAGATTATGTAGGAGAATAAGTCAGGAGAGGTAGTCTGCAACCTGAGCAGGTAGGCCTTGAATGACAAACTAAGTGGGTCATCTGCAGGTCTGGGAAGCCATTGAAGGGTTTCAAACCAGGGACACAAAGTTATGTTTTAGTGATGATGTATATAAAACATACAACATAGGCAGGGAGCCCAATCAGGAGGCTGTTATAATAGTTTAGATGAGAAGTAATGAGAAGCTAGATTAGCATGAAGATAGTGGGGGTAGAATAGAAATTATGTATTCAAAAGTAACAATGCAAATAGAATTGGCAAGACTGGATTGTGTACAATTTTCAAGGAAAAAGAAGACTCAAATCTTGAACCTCAGAGATAGGAAATAAGGTGATACCATGATAAAAAAGAGGACAAGGAAGGATGGGAGCCAATGATGTCTGTTTTAGACATGTTGAATCTAAGGTGCCTCAGAGATATTTAGTAAGAACCACAGAATGTTCAACTTAGAAACATAAATAAGAATTAATGCTTGGGAGAGGTCATGGCTAGAAATAGATATCTGAGGATTATTCACATGGAGGTGAAAACCACCACTGAAAGTACAATGAGACAGGAGAAGATGGAGGGAAGGGAGAGAGACGCTAGGGATAGAACCATGGGGAATACCTATTTTTCAGGTATGAAGAAGATGAAGCCAGGCAGTTAGAAAGGAAAGAGGAAAACCAGGAAGCCAGTGAAGGGAGAATTCCCAGAAGGGACTGGTGGCTCATGTAAGTACTAAAAGGAAGTAAAGGCCCAGCTGGTGTGGCTTAGTGCTTGAGTGTCAGCCTATGAACCTAACTTTTTCTGTTCTCTTTCTCTCATTCTCTCTCTCCCCACCCCCCACCTCCCCCGACCCCTTCACCCCAGAACTAAGCAGTTCAATAGCCAGAGGAGAGGCACCAGCCAATGAAAGATCCAGTTTGTGAAGCCAAGACAATGATTCTGCAAAAGAAGGGCTCTGGATTGAGCCTGGGGCATAAGTGGTTCAGATTTGCTCTCCCTTTCTTAGTGTGAGGGGCCACTACAGGGAGTCTGCAATAGTAGAATTAAGAGGCCAGAGCCACAAAGCCAGGGTCATCTAAGATTTAGCTGACTTCAAACTGGTAAAGGAAACTCCAGCAACTTAAAGGAAGCCTAGCTCTGTTTTTGTTGCCATGTTTTGTTGCCACCAGTTTTTTTCTTCCCCCTTCCATCTCCCTTTCTCCACTTCTCAATCCCACTCAAAACAAGTTATAAATACCTGAGTTATAAGTCATTCCAGCCAAACCATGGACTTGCTATTTCTATAAACAAGCATGCCACAGACCTGTCTGAGGCAGAGCACTCTCCATCTTTCCCTCCCTTCCTGCAGGTTAAGAATAATTATGCTGGTCTCTTGCCCAGACACTACACTCTAATCTCACAAAGCAGGTTCTCCACCAGATTCTGAGAATTACCACTTATGCAAAAGCCACAGAGGAAGCCCAAGGCCCACAGGCTTTGTGCAGAGATTTAGCCAGTGGGGCAGACACCCAGTGACTGGCTGGGGAGGGGAGTGGGGAAAGGGAGCATCATGCCCAAGCTTACTCACTCCTGCTCCTTCAGAGTCCAAAGTACCATCTGGTCAGACCTTGCCTCTCTACTCTGCTCCTGGTCTACTCCATCTGGCTGATTTATAGTTCTACTGTCTATACCATAAAGGTCCTAGGAACAACCCCCAATATGACTGAAAAACCACATGCCCTGAACTCTCTTGCTTAGAGTTCAGAATCGGTTGGAGTTGAGCCAGTTCTCTGGTGCTGAGATTAAAATAGCCTCAGCTTCTAAGGAAGGTAATCTCCACTTCCCAGGAAGTGACCTTAGAGATCCTCTACTCATAAGACCCTGCAGACTAGAGAACAGAAGTTCCCAATCCTGGACTAGCAACAGAATTACTCAGGGGCTTAACAAATTTTTTTCAGACAGTAGTCTCATCCTATCCCCATATCCTATCTGGAAAAATTTTTAATCAATAGACATGGACAGGGGTTCAAAAATCTGCGTATTAGAGCTCTCCAGGCAGTTCTAATGATTAATTAGATAGGGAACTATTAAATTAATGCATTTTCCTTTTTTTGCTTCCAAATTTCAGCCACCCGAGACTAAGGAGAAAATCATGTTCCTAGTATTCTTATAAGAATCTCCGAGTGCTCTCCTCTCAGAGCACGGCTACACTTTGCCCAGCCCACTCCTCTTACCCCCAGGGCATTACCGTTGCCTTTCCCTCTCCCAAACAGCAAGGGCCCTTCTTTTGCTTCTGTAACTTGTTTCCTAAGCCTTGGCAGCCCAGCTGGATCACTTCTACGTCTTTAACTTTCTAAGTAAACTTTCCCTTGTAATTTGAAAAATAATAACAATATCCAGATCCATGGATACAAAGGGTCTTGTGCAGAGAGGATCTACAGCTAAAACAATGATCACTTATTGAATGTTTATGTTCTTTGTGCCAACAACTGTGCTAAGCACTTTACAAGATTATCTCATTTAATACTCTTGACAACTTCATGAAGGACAAGAATAATCTCCATTTTACAGGTGAAGAAGTCAGGTAAGTTGTGAATGGAAAAACCAGAATTTAGACCCAGGTCTGTCTGGTTCCAGAAACCATGGTGACCAGAGGAGGGAATTCAAGTTCTCCAAAACCACCAGAATGTTAAGTTTCTGAAAGAGCACGTGGGGAAGTCACTGCGCCTTTGGGGAACCAATAGGGACAGGTCTGAGAACCAAGGTAGAAGGCAGAGGACACAGGATAAAGTAGAGGGCCAGTAGGGTCCTCTCCTGCTAGCTTTAATGTGTTTAAAAAAAAGGGGGGGGCAGGCCTTACCAGTAGCTGAAATGGGTCTAAAAACTGGGTTCTGACCTCTCCTCACTGACATGATTGCAGAGAAAGAGGAATGGAGGGTCTTCCAATGCCAGAGTATCCCATGTGGTCAGAGCTTGCCCATGTCCAGCCGGTACTTGACCTACAGTCAACATGGACAACTGACACCTGTTTCCAAGGCAACTGGCATTACAGTGTCAGAAGCAGGAGAATCTGATTTCATGTGCAGATGGAGAAAGAGGTTAGAAGGGCATCAGATCTCAGACCGGAGGGGAGAGAATAAGGGGACTGTCGCTAAAGGACTCAATTATAATACAATCATCAGCCTGTGCTGAAGTCCAAAGAGCAGCTTGAACACCACAAATGCCTGGTCCAGAGCAGGCACTTCCACCCTCCCTTTCTCGTCCAGCTGCAATGGCAAGAACAGGGGAGATCTCAAATTCAGCAACCACAATAAGGTTAAAAAAATTGTTTTCCCTCTACAGCAGGACCAGAACCACAACAAAGCTTTATAAGTTAAAGGTCTGATCATTAAGAAGGGTCTAATCCCTCCTCATGCACCAACTCTACATGCCTGAATTTTCTTAATCTTTGGTTTCCAAACTTTGTAACGGGGGAAAACACTAACCGTTCCTTATCTGGACGAAACGTGCAAAGAGAATGTGTTAGACAAAATAAGGAATGGGGCCCTAGCGGCTTTGGCTCAGTGGATAGAGCATTGGCCTGTGGACTGAAGGGTCCTAGGTTTGATCCCTGTCAAGGGCTCCATTCCCAGTAGGGGGTATGCAGGAGGCAGCCGATCAATGATTCTCTCTCATCGTTGATGTTTCTATCTCTCTCTCCCTCTCCCTTCCTCTCTGAAATCAGTAAAAACACTTTTGTAAATAACAAAAAGAGGAATGGGAGGACTCTTGGTACCCCTGCAATCATGCCAACATATACCATAAGACTTTCCCGGGAAAAGAAAGATTTCTTCAACATGCTATTCTCTATACAATGCTCACTTCCTTTACATTCCTAATGCTAACACCCTAGATAAGGTCTTCAGCACCACATTCCTGGATACAGCAATGGCTTTCTAATCAATCTCCTTACTGTAGATTCTGTCTCCCCATCCCAGAACCCGTCAGAATAATCCTTCCATGACATAGCTTTGAGCTCAAAAAAATTCAACGGCTTCTTACTGCCAACTAAATAAATTATAAATGTCTTAGCTTAGCATTCAAAGTTCTCTGTCAATGGGCCCTATCTTTCTTCTTATTCTATTTCCTATTACTCATCTATATGAATCAAATGTGCTTGCTAATCTGGATTATTCATTATTCTGGAAAGGAGCTTTATAGAGCTTTAGTTTACTTCTCTACCTAGAATGCTCTTCCCTTCTACCACCCTATTCTGAAATCCTACCCTTCCTTCAAGGACCAGCTCAAATATCACATCCCTATGATTCTTCCTGTGGTCATTCTGGACAGAAGTGATTCCTGCCCACTGTGTTGCTCTTACAGCAGCACTTAAATTGTATCATTCACATGGCATGTGCTACTTAGTACCTTGTACTGTCTTATCTCTCCTACTAGTTTATAATCTCCTGGAAGAGAAAAGCCATGTCTCATACAACTCCATGCTTACAGCACAGAGCAAAGTGTTTAATATACATTTGTTGAATCCATTCTTAATACATTAAAAATATTTGTGAATACTCCTTTCATCATACTTATTAAACTATTCAACCCCCTAGAGAATTCTCCATCTTCACAGCCAGCCCTAGAACCTGGAGCAAGAAGCAGAATTTTGATGCCTTTCCAGAAAGAATAGGGAAGGCCTGAATGGAATAATCCATGTGCCTTGAATGATTACAAACAAAATAGTCTTATCCCTGACTTTAGTAAACACATGCATGACACAGCTCTACACACATCTCAAATTATAATTAAAGAATAAGTCTACCCCTGGTCAGTTTTTCTCAGTGGTTAGAGCGTCAGTCTATAAACCAAAGAGTTGTGGGTTCGATTCTCACTCAAGGACACATACCTGGGATGCAGGTTCAATCCCCTGCTCTGGGAGGCAACCAATCCATGTGTCTCTCTCACATGGATGTTTCTCTCTCTCTCTCCCCCGCAACTCCCTGCCTTCCTCTTTCTCTTTAAAAATCAATGGAAAAAATATCCTCAGATGAAGATTAACAACAACAAAAAGGAGTAAGTCCAAAAGGTTAGGGATTTTTTTTAAATAAAAGCAACTATTGTTTAAAAAGAACTTTATTTGTCCTTTATAATAAAATGAATATAGTTATGAGTAGTTATTCTGAATGTTGGAATGATGAGTGACTTCTTTATGTTTATACTAGGGGCCCGGTGCACAAAAATTTGTGCACTCGGGGTGGAGGGAGTCCCTCAGCCCGGCCCTCTCACAGTCTGGGACCCCTCAGTGGATGTCCTATGATGGCCCCAGTCTGCCAGGCGCCTTTTGTGTGTGTGTGTGTCACCACTGGGGACCTGCCCCCAGCCGCATCTGAGGCTCGGAGCAGTCCTCCTGTGTGTG
>PVJC01037201.1:0-17360 GCA_004026665.1 Murina feae | reverse complement strand
AATAAGCTTTCTATTCCTTGCTCAGTTTCCACTCCTTCTGGCACTCCTATTACACAGATATTGTTTCTTTTTGTGTTGTCCCAAAGTTCTCTTAGGCTCTCCTCCTGCTTTTTAATTATTTTTTCTAAGCGCTGTTCTGCTTGGATATTTTTTTCTATCTTGTCTTCTAGCTCACTGATGTGGTCCTCTGCTTCTTCTAGTCTACTGTTGATGCTTTCTATTGAGTTCTTTATAGCACTGATGTCATTTTTCATTTCTTCTTGATTCTTCTTCATTTCCTCTTGGTTCTTACACATATTGTCGAATTTGTCTTCCATTTTTTTTATCCACCTTATGACCATTTCCCTGAATTCTTTCTCCGGCAAGTTGCTTGCCTTCGTTTCATTTACTTCCCTTTCTGGTGATGCCTGTTTTTCTTTCATATGCGGGCTATTTCTTTGCCTCCCCATGATCTATCTTCTCTGGGTATCTGGTTATATAGTTTTTTCTCTCCTTTCCGTGAGGATGAGCAGGGCTCGTCTGGGTCCACGTATTCTTGGTTTGAGCTCCGGTGTTCCTGGGTTCCTGGCTGGTCCCTGGGTGTCCTGTTTGCAGTATATACATTTCTGGTAACAGTCACCCAAGATGGCCCGGTCCCCGCAGCAAAGTCTGCAGCTCCGGGAGAGATTTCAGCAGCAGTGGAGGCAGCATCCAGTTAAGGGAGCCCCATTCGGCTTCTCCAACAGTCCTCTGGAGTATAGCTGTCGCACACCCAAAAATTTCCACGTTTGGTACATCCACACACTCTCCGTTCCTTCTTCCTCTCTCTCACTGTCTTTCAATCTGCCTCCTTATTGGCAGCCATCTTCCTCGCCTCCACAAGTGCAGTTTTATTAGACCAGCATATGGCTATCCCTAACAAAACAAGGGTTGAGTTAGAAGGAAGGAGATAATGGTTATTAATAGGCAACTAATGGTCTTTGCTGTGATTCCCGACAATTACTGTGGATGTGAATTAGTGACAGAACTTTCATTGTGGCATCATGGCACCTCTACCCCATTAATAATTATAGCAGATTCAAGCTCATCTAATTCCAGGACCCCGGCCTAATGAGGATGGATATCTGGGCTTATAGGTTCAATATTCATCAAGTAAACTATCTACTATAACAAGTAATACTCAAATCTCAGTGGATTTAAACCCCCCTCCCCAATAAAACTTATTTCATAGTCATGTCACAGTCTGATGCATGTCAGGTAACTCTCCCTCAAGCAGTGACTAAGAGAACCAGGTTGCTTCCACCTATGGCTGTGCCATCTTGTGAGTTTTAGGTTATTCTGGCATCATGCAGCTAGTGACTCTAGAAGGGAGAGTGAAAGATTGTGTATCCAGTTTTTAAACTCTTCAACTCAAAATTGGTACACATCACTTCCAGTCACATTCCATCAACGAGGATCACTTACAAGGTCTGTTAATACACAAGGAGGGCTGGGGAACATAGTTCTTGTCTGGCAGCCACTTTACATGGACAACTCTTCACTGTGAAAGGGGAGCATGAACCTTTGGGAGTCATCAGTGTTACAGGATCCCAGTCCCAAAGGAGGAGCCAATAAACATATGTGTCGGCCTGGTCTGCTGTGCTGTTGGCAGACAGATAACAACCATGTGGTTTGAGTCACAGGGAGATGGGTGTGGAGGCTAGAAAGGAAGCAAAACCCAAATGATATGGCTGAAGCACCTGAGATTTGAGGAGGAGACAGTAAGAATAATTAACCTGTAAGGCAGGGTGGCTTACAGTAGAAAAACAATTTAAAATCACAGTCAAGGACACCAGAAATGTCATGTGCAATTGAACACTTTCTAGAAATCCCATAGATGGATACAGAACCAAAGTACTCAGCCATTTATTTATTTTTTTTAGATCAATCAGCTTTAAAATATTTCAGGAAAAACCACAAGATTAAGATATTTGTAAACTTAGTTTGAATGATTAACTTTGAATTAATATTTTATTTGGCAGGAAACAGGTATTTCTGGTGTAGGAGAAAGAAGCGTTCTAAAACATTCACTCCCACTTGCGGAGTAATGGTGTCCAGCCCAACCTCCTTTCCATGACAGGACAGTTTTGATGAGCAGTTGAATCACTTTCCTTTTTGTGACTGCTTCACTTTGGGTCTGTTGAATCCTCCTGTTTTATTTGCCTTTTAATTATTTTAATAATCTGTGAAATCAGTCCACCTTATTCATGTTAACAGTTGCAGTGATAATAACAACTCACAAAGCCCTCACTGCAGAGAGAAAACCGTGTAGACATTCAAGTTGGAGTTTGAGAAGGCAAACAAGTCAGATTCCTGTCCCAACTCCACTCACTGATTCTCAGTGGGAGTATCTTATATGCAAATTCTTTAACTTCCCTTTCTCATCTGTAAACCAGAAATAATAATAATACCAACACCACAGGGTCAAATGAAATATTATCTCTGAAGATGCTACATAAACCAAAAAGCATCACACACATATTAAGGAAATGACTATAAAATGGAAATAAGTACCATATTTCTGTGAGTAGTCAATGAGGTGACATGTCATACACCTGACACAGGGTCTCACTCTTGGTAGATGCTCAGAAAAGTAAAACTTAAAAAGGGCAAGGTGAATACACCTGAAATTAGAGATGAAGAAATGTTAAAACAACAACAACAAACAGCCCTGCCCGCTTTGGCTCAGTGGACAGAGCGTCCGCCTGCAGACTGAAGGGTCCTGGGTTTGATTCTGGTCAAGGGTACATGCACAGGTTGCAGATTCAATCCAGTAAGGGGCGTGCAGGGGGCAGCCAATCAATAATAATCTCTCATCATTGATGTTTCAGTCTCTCTCTCCCTCTCCCTTCCTCTCTGAAATCAATACAAATATTTTAAAAACTAAAAACAAAAAAACAAAAAACCAGCCACCACAACAACATAAAATAAGGTTGTAACTCATTTGCAAAGCCTCTCCATACAGCACACACATACATACACCCACACAGACATGCACACTGCACACACTTAATGGTAAACTTGTAAGGAAGGAGATGTAAAGGCAAAAGGGATATTTGGACTTTGAATTTCCCCATGACCTCACATTTTCTGTTACTGAAAGAGATGACAGACACACCATTACCTTTTCCAAAAAATAACTTTTATGGAAACTTCTGGCAGTTCTGAAAGACTATAGAGGAAACCTGGTTAAGCCACTTAGGTAATGCATGCCAGGTGATCTCAGGAATGTTTATATGAGAAGTGGGAAAGAAATGAAATGTTGAAGAAAATAAGCAATTCATCCTAAAGAATAGCAACGAGAGTTATAGATTGAAAACCTACAGACGTGTTTCCTATCTTTTCCTAAAATTAAAAATGGCTTCTTACTACAAAAGCTATATATGGGAATTACAGAAAGTCAGAAGTGCATGTAGCAAAAAATTTTTAAATAAAAATTATTTTTGGTTCTTTGACCTAAAGTTAATCAGGATGTTCCCCCCAAAAGTATACATACTTTAACAGCTGATAACTCACTTAATTTTCACTTGAGATTAAGAAATTAGTAAATTTTTATTCCACAGTAAAGGAAGGAGTAGGTAAATTTTTTAAAGTGTTTTATTTTGTTGAATAGCAGCTGCTGCTCTCAGAGAAGCACAACCTGAGCCTTTCCATCAAGTAGTTGTGATGAGTCAGGTTTTCCTTCGCCTCTCCTCAGACATAGCTCTCTTGGGTTGCTACACACAACCTGAAGAATCTTAGAAGAATCATACATTTCATCTCTCTGGGTCTGTTTCTTTGAGACAGGCCTATCTGCTAACTTCACTTGGTCTGTCCTTTTCTAAAGCCCTGGTCTACTAGAGCCACTCAAAGGGATGACTGCCAGGCGCCAGACTATCCTTGACAAGCAGTTTGGGACCTCAGCCTGTCAAAATGACAGCAAGTTGACCATGACATTTTCTAAAATTCTGTTTTATTGTGAAGAAGCGGGAAGATCTGCTGTATAACTTGTCTTCATTGACAGGGAAAGACTAATATAAATAAGGAGAAACTGAAAAACCAGTGGTATACTTCTTGTGTCAGGAGAAAAGACATAGACACAAGGTGATCACTAATCATTATTTAAAAAAAAAAATTCTTGCATTTATTGAGCACTTACTATGTCCTTAAGATGCATTATTTTGTATAAGTCTCATAACAGCCTAAAAGGTTGAGGGTGGTCTTGTTATCCCAAGGGTGTGGATTTGGAAACCAACGCGGAGCAAGGCTATGCAGTTTACCCGAAGATGTGTGAATGGCAGAGCTGTGGTGGAAACCAGGTCTAGCTGAGACCAACTCAAGCTCTTAACTGCCTATTATTGCCAACTGTAGCTGCCTATATGCCAACTCTCTTGCTGAAATAAGTTTTTATCGTGGCCTTGCCATGGAATTTGTTGAGCTTATTTTTTCCATATGCCGTAATATGTTTAGTTTTGCCTCAGACAAGTCCAAGGATTCATTTTCAAGAGAGATGGCCCATGTCCATTTTAAACACAACCAGAGGTAGCCTTACAGCATCTGAAAATCCTGTGGTGGTATCTCTTCACAGCTCAAATATGATTTTATGGGTGTGTGTTTTTTTCTGTCTTTTCATGGGAGTGGGCCAAAACGGACTTGATTTTTCTCTGAAATTAGGTAGGAACAAAGATTCATTTTCAAACTAACAATTGTAACTTTTATTCCCCCACCACACTGTCAAAACTAGAAACAATCCACTAAAAACACTGCCCAGCTTTCAGGGGCTTAAGTAGCTTTATAAAGTGCTATTGGCCCCAAAGCCCTCTCTCTTATTTTAGAAGACAGACTTTGTAAGGAGGAGACATGTCTTGTGACCCTCTGAACTTGTTGACTGTATTCCCCAAACTAAGTATCCTTTAGGTTGCCATTAGGTCCTGGCACAGGCATTTACCAGATTTCTCAGAGCAGATAGGGTTCAAGATGTGAGGGCAAGGAGGGTTGGGTTGTTATTAAACTGACAGGAAACAGCCAAGGCTCAGGCACTACTGCTTTCAGTTGGGCAAAAGAGGATAAATTAATTGCTTTGTAGAAATTCCTTTCTGCATTCTTTAGGGGGAATTTTTCCGTGTGAGCCAAATGATCAACATGGGCGGTTTGGGGCTCAATAGCTTTGACATTGTCCTCTGAAGGAAGGAAACCATTAAAGCAACTGATTTCCTGTGAGAAAAGGCTATTTATAATAATCTATCCACTCTACAGAAAATACTCACAGTAGACACCTAAAAACACTGATGTAGTACACTGGGTTTTTCATTGCTGAGAGTCCCCCATTTTTTTCTTCAATGCTCCCCATGTTTTAGGAACAAGATTTACTTACCTGGTGCAGCTGCTGGTACAACCCCAAGTGCATCCAAGTACTATCATTTAGCAATGAACAACATCTCAGGGGCATAAAGGGGAGGAAGAACAATTCAAGAAACTGAGGACAGTTGACTAGTAGAGTTGGTAGTATGTGTATAATCCCAGAGTGGGGTTGTATGAAGGATGGAGTTGTATCAGTGTCTGATGCAACAGAAAGATCCACTTAAAACAGGACTGGAAAGAGGTCATCCTTGGCTGTGTTAAGGACAGCTTCTGAGGAGGAAAGAAGCCGAGAGAACACTGGATCAGGGAGTGCGAGGGAGTGGAGGAAATGGAGGCCGCTGGCAGGGAAAGGGGAGAGATAGGAAGCTGGAGGATGAAAGTTTTCTTTGCTGGTGAAACTAAGTTCACCCAGTTTCTAGGAAGAAGCGAGGAGTCTGGGGATGCAGAGAGCTGATCAAGATAGTATATGATTTTACTGCTCATGTTTTATTTTAATGCTTATGTTTTTAATATACCTTTATTGTTGCTAGTATTACAGATACCTTTCATTCCCTCCTTTTATCCTCTTTATTCTAGGATTTTCATGGAAAACATGAGCAGTAAAATCTCAGACATCTCTCATAGCAATATTCTTGCCCATATGTCTCCTAGGGTAAGGGAAGCAAATGATTAAAAAAATAATAAACAAATGGAACTATGTCATACTAAACAGCTTTTGCACAGCAAAGGAAACCATCAACAAAATGAAAAGGGAACTCACTGTATGGGAGAATATATTCGCCAATGATTCTGCTAAGGGATTAATTTTCAAAATATATAAAGAACTTGTACAACTCAACACCAGGAAGACAAACAATCTAACTTAAAAATGGGCAAAGGACCTGAATAGACACTTCTCCAAAGAGGACATACAGATAGATGGCCAATAGACATATGAAAATATGTTCAGTGTCTCTAATCACCAGAGAGATGCAAATTAAAAATACAATGGGATGTCACCTCTCACCTGTCAGAAATGGCTATCATCAGTAAATCAGCAAACAATAAGTGTTGGCGAGGATGTGGAGAAAAAGGGAACCCTCGTGCACTGTTCCAGGTACTTCCTCTGCCTTCTTCATTCCATATTCTGGAAAAATACTTGGTGCATTAACAGATTTGGGGCTTCGAAGGGCTTTGCTTTCATTGAGCTTGAGATTGATTTTTTGGTGGTATACAAAAAAAAAGAGAATCATAGCCGATGAAAAAGCAACCTTCAATAATTGCTCTTAAATCTTTTTTCCTGCTGCTAATGTGGGTATTTGAATTTCATTTGGAACATATTCCAAGACTACTCATCTATGGAAGGATTAATGATATTGGAGCTGGGTTCAAAGTCTCAGCGACAAGCCAAAACCTGTTCTCAGTAGTCAGGGTAAAGTGTAATATGCCTCCTTGGGAAAGTTTTTACACAGTAAGCTTTCTGTTGCTGAGCTGCTGGAAAAGGGACATGTCAGAAGTTTAACTCCTATTGGACCTTTTTTTGCTGGTTACTTGGCCTTTCCTGGCCTTCGTTTCCTAATTTGTAAAGTGGAGATAATAATGCCTACCTCAAAGGATTGTTGTGAGGATTAAATGGGCTAATTAAGACAGTTCCTGTCAGAGAGGAAGCATTCATTGTGTGACCGAGCATTGTGAATTGTAGTAACAGTAGCTATACATGGTAGTAAGCTTTCTAGGCTATAATGATTATAAATACTCTTAGGTTAACTCAATTATTTTAAGGAGACACCACAAAGTAAGGAGAACAAGAAGCTACTTAGCCAGAATCTGCAAATCCAAGAGTAATTCTTTCTTCCTTTTTTTCTTTCTTCCCTGCCAACATTTGCAAATTGCTGATTTCACATGCAAATCCAGATTTCCAGTAACATGAGGCGTGTACTCCTACATGGCAGTGATGATCTGGAGTTGAGTAGTCCCTCAGATTTCCAAATGGGTCTGTGATCTTGTTTGCCTATGTTGGTGCCAATCTCTGCTGCTAGGCATGGGCCCAGGCCTTCCATGTAAGGCTGTGTAGGTTGCTCACTGCATAAGACAAATGGAATTAGCTATGAGGTCAAATGGAGGCTGAATTCCTACAGTCTGGCAAAGGCAACTCTTATATAGCCTGATAGGTCTGAGACTCCAGGTCTCCCTTTTTCCCTCTGTTCCCTACCTGCTCCTCTGCTAGTCCTGTTGACATCTTCCCCTTTTGGCTTCTGCTCACTCGTGACTTCTATTGCTTTACAACATCTGCATATAGCCTCTT
The DNA here is from genome assembly GCA_004026665.1 of Murina feae. Lineage (NCBI taxonomy): Eukaryota > Metazoa > Chordata > Mammalia > Chiroptera > Vespertilionidae > Murina > Murina feae. The sequence continues at coordinate 9,718 of PVJC01037201.1, read as the reverse complement.
CTATACATGTCTCTATGCTTGGGCCCACCCCACCAAGTTTAACAGGGTCAACTACTTTGCCTAAGATCAGACAATTAGTATGTGGTGAAGCAGGATTTGAACTAAGGGTATCATTCTTAGAAAATGATTATATAAGCTAGCATGAGGATATTAAAGATAATTTCTTGTTAGATTTGCTTATTTAAAACAATTTTACTTTTAATTACAGTTGATATACATTATATTAGCATAGTGGTTAGACATTTATATAACTTACAAAGTGATCACCCTGAAATATCTAGTACCCATTTGACATCATGCATAATTATTGCAATACTTGAGGCCCAGTGCATGAAATTCGTGCATGGAGAGGGAGGGTTCCCCCCACCCCCCATCCGACTTGCAGCTTCTCCAATCTGGGACCCCTTGGGTTTGGGCCTAAACTGGCAGTTGGACTTCCCTCTCACAATCTGGGACCACTAGCTCCTAACTACTCACCTGCCTGCCTGCCTGATTACCCCTAACTGCCTCCCCCCACCAGCCTGATCACCCCTAACCACCTCTGCCTACCAGCCTGGTTGTCCCTAACTGCCCCCCTTGCTGGTCTGGTCGTCCCTCACTTCCCCCCTCTGCCAGCCTGGTCACTCCTCACTGTCCCCCCTGCTGGCCTGGTTGCCCCACACAGCCTGCTGTTCAGTCATTTGGTTGTCCCTTACTAAGCCCCCTGCTGGCCTGGTCACCCCATACAGACTGCTGTTCAGTTGTTTGGTTGTCCCTCACTAACCCCCCTGCCAGCCTGGTTGCTCCACACAGCTTGCTGTTCAGTTGTTATTGTGATGGCATCCTGACCAATTTGCATATTACCCTTTTATTAGTATAGATTTCTGACTATAATTCTTATGCTGTGCTTTATATCCCTATGACTGTTTTATAACTGGAATTTGTATATCTTAATAGATTTGCTTATTGTAAAAAATTTCCTGTGCAGACTTCCTTGCATCTGTTAGGGCAGGCTTTTATTGTTAACTTTTATTTATAGCCAACATGCATTTAAACTAATTTTCAACTCTAAAGAAAATTGGGAAATGAACAAAGTTGGCCCTAGGGTGTCCTAAGGCTAAGGTGACCAGATGTCCCGCTTTTTGGCAGGACAGTCCTGATTTAAACAATTTTTAACAATTTTTTTAAAAAGTCCCGATTTTTGGAAAGAGACATATGTACTACTCTTTGTAATATTTTAAGTTAAAAAAAAAAAAAAAAGAACCTCCCTGGTCAATGGTGTCCCACTTTACCAATGTTAAAATCTGGTCACCTTACCTAAGGCACAGAGTGCATTGTTCTGTCCTTGGAACAAGGGTTTGATCCAAAAGCATTTGTCAGAGATGAACCTTGAAAGTCTGATTTTACCGTTTTTACTCTCCATTCCTCCCGAAAAAAAACACAAAAAACTGGATCCCCCTTCCCACCATCGCTTTGGGGACTCATTATCTTCTTCAGCCCCCTATATCACCATGTGATGGTCTGGATTTCATTTCCTTAATGTTCCTGCATAAGATTAGTGGAATACTAGTAGATTAAGCTGATATAATGGTCTGACACCATAGGAGATTTAGTTTATATATTATTAGAGGCCCGGTGCATGAATTAATGCACAAGTGGGGTCCCTTGGCCTGGCCTGCGGCATTGGGCCAAAACCAGCTCTCCGACATCCCTCAAGGGGTCCTGGATTGTGAGCGGGCGCAAGCCAGGCCAAGGAATCCCACTGGTGCACAAGTGGGGCTGCGGAGGGACTCTGGAGGTTGGCCAGCCAGAGAGGGACCATGGGAGGGCTTCAGGCGTGTTTGGCTTTTCTTGCTCAGTCCAGATCTCGGCTGAACCCCAGCAGCAAGCTAACTTACCAGTCAGATCATCTGCCCCCTGGTGGTCAGTGCATGTCATAGCGACTGGTTGAGCAACCTTAGCATATCATTAGCATATTATGCTTTGATTGGTTGAACGGATGAACAGGCAACCGAACACAGCATATTAGGCTTTTATTATGTAGGATTCTCTAAAGTCATATGCTATTCAACCCAATGAAACACTTCCTATAAGCTTTAGAGTGGTGGGAATTACAAGCATGGCAAGTAATAGTTGACTTGCCTACTTCATAGCAGGGAGGCTCTGGGTGGGAGAGGGGAGCCTTTGTGAGGCTCTGGAAGTTATGCTAAAATAAGAGACTAGCAAAGCTGGAGGTATGTTCAGCTGCCTTCTTATGGGGCACACCTTGTTCTTGACCAAAGAGGATGCCGCAAGAAGAACTGTGTAGATGTTGGTTTTGTGCCCACCATATATCCTCTCCACCATTTCATTTCAGAAACCAGTTTTAGGCCTTTCATTTCTACAGTCTCAATTCATGTTGATTCCCATGTATTAACTTCACCTTAGAGTGTTTAGCGCAATCATCTGGTACACAGGCACTTGATCACCCTCGGGATTATAACTATACACTCATGCAGTGAGGGAAGATGGTGAGGCCGAGGTTTTGAATTGTGTTCAAATGCCAGAGGCTTTTAAAGCACAAAGTATTCTAGAACTATAGGAAGTTAAAGTTGTTATTCTCCTGTTGAAGGTCAAAAGCTATTTTTTTAGGAAGTGTTTTTCCTTGTGAGTTTAATACTGGAAACTGCATAGGAGAGCATTTCAATAGGAACCATGACATCAATAGTAAGACACATTCTTAATTAACAGCCAGACCCATGGCAGAATTTGCATATCCTCTGTGGTGTGTGGGTGGCTACTAAAGAATTTAGTCAGCAAGATCTCACTGCTGACAGTTTGTTACAGATTAAGGTTTGTGAATGAGACCATCCTACTAAACCTTCATGGACTCTGCAGAAAATATGAGGCCAGAAAAGGAACAATTCCCAACTCTTGCTATTTTCTTACTGGCCAGTTTGCTGGCTTAGCTGAGGACATGCCTTCTGAAGCAGACCCGGTAGTTATTCCAAATTTACTGTGCAGTTCACTTTACTTATGTGAGCAAACACTACCTTTCTTTTACTTTTTTTCCCTGAAAAAATTCCTTCTCTTCCTTCTTTCCTCCTTTCTCTTTCTTCTTGTTTATGTAGTGGTGAGGAGGAAAATGTTTACTGTGGTTATTCTGGGAAGCTTGACCATACTACTTATGAAAATCACAGGCAGAACCACACAGACACGGTTTTTCCAGGTTCCACCTGAGTGAGCCCCAAGTATGTATTATTAACTGAGATTTCCAGGTTGGTTTAGCAGTGACCTAGGTTCTTAGTCCAGATTTTTCAATAACTTTGAGTTCATGAGGCAGTTGTTGCCTCTTCTCAAGATGTGCTTAGGTGGGCTACACCTGAACCCCCCGGGGTTGTTAAAAATACAGATGCTGGCTGGGCTCAGTCTCATGAATCAGAATTTCTGGAGATGGGGCCCAGACATCTGCATCACTGACCAGTTTCCTAACTAATCTTATGGATGCTAAAGGTTCATTGCCAGAAGGAAAAGGATTCCAGGACAAGGTTGGCAAAGGTAGTGTTCAAAGTTTGGCTGAGTTAGCTAGCCTTATGTTATGTATGAACTTGAAAATCTGGAGGTATCATATTAAAGTTTTCTTAAAAAGAAAGATTTTTTTAAAGAAACAGCCTCAGTACATAAAAGGAAAGATTGTCATACATGTGCCCAATTACAAGTATTTTGCATAATTTTCTGGAATACTAAAGACAATGTCTTTAGGTCATCCTTATAATTATTTTGAGGCTCTTGACAGTTTTGATTTTAAGATGAAATCATCAATAGAGAAAAATTAATTTCTTCATATACAGTCTTCACACTTGCCATATATCTTTCAAAAAGTTCCTATAACTTTACCATTCATGCCCTCTAGTAATTTCTCAGTATTAAGAATAATTTAAACTTCCCAGCCGGCACGGCTCCGTGGTTGAACATCGACCAATGAACAAGGAGGTCACGGTTTGACTCCTGGTCAGGTTGTGGGCCGATCTCTAGTGGGGGAGGAGGGGAGGCGTGCAGGAGGCAGCTGCTCAATGATTCTCTTTCATCATTGATGTTTCTAGGTCTCTCTTCCTCCCTCTCCCTTCCTCTCTGAAATCAATAAAATTATTTTTTAAAAAGAATAATTTATACTCACTAGTATAAATTTTGCAATAAGTATAGTGTTATATTTTTATACAATAAGTATAGTGTTATTCTAATACTTTATTATTGTAATGTTATGAAAAAAGTACTGCATAAAAAAATCTCTTTTCTTCAAATTAGATGAGCTGGAGTTTTTAGCCAGTGTTCTTGTTAAAATACCGCCTTGTTTCATAACTCAGGCCTCACAATTTTACCAAAGCAAATACTACACTAAAAACTGTCAATTTGAATAACTGTTTAGTAACTGGAAAATATTCCCATTTATATTAGGAAGTGATTTAAGAGCTTTCTTTTTACTTCTGTGTATATCATACTAATATGACCAACAGTATGTGATGAGTAAAGGATCTTATTATTATAACTAGATAGGAATTTTATTAAGGATACAGTATTAGAATTTTTATGGCAAGTAGTAGGTAGAAAACAAAATAAGCTTTCTATCTGATGCCAGCAGGAAAAGTTATTTGCAGAAAAGAGGTGGCTTCCCAGAAAATGTTGTCAGGAGGCTGGGCCTTACTTCTGGAAAATGATGAGTGTTGAAGTTAGAGTCTAAATATGCCCGTCCGGGCAAGGGGGCAGGGGGCACCTCGGAAAAGAAGACTTGGTTCCTTAGGTCAGGACACACAGGCTCTGCTTTAGAACTTGACTCGGTCACCCAGCTCTTCCCAGCTTCAGTTTCCCTTCCTGTAAAATGGAGATAGACTTATATCATGGAAGAGCTGTTATGAAAATGGTTTGGCTTTATAGAATGTGCATAGCACTTGAAACCTATAAAGGTATAAACTTTAGAAACTTGGGGGAGATTTCCTTTGCTCTGTGAGTGGCTAAATTTGGTTCGTTGATGTGGGGTCTGGTTACTTTTCCTTTTTGAATAACTTTCCCTCATTTCAACCATCTCCATACCTCCCATAAAGGCCCCAAAAGATTCTCTTGCCTCAGATACCACTGTCATGAAACACAGCAGTGCCATGAACTGGATGATCAGTGGACAGGGCAATGCTTGATACAAAATAATGGTGGCAGAAGCTCAGGCATTAACGCACATTCAAATACACGCTTCTTAAGGGCAGGGCTTTGTCTGCTTTCCTCACTGTACATCTTGAATGGGTGATGCTCAATAAATATTTGTTGAAAGAATAAATCAGTGTTAGACTTGTAGGTTTATGTCTCATCTTTCCTTCCTATTCTTCTTAATTAAGAGATTCTCTAGCATTTCTAATGTTGCTCTTTTTTTCAAAACATTTCCCTCTCTAGTCTCTACTCCCCTTTACTTTAGAGCTTTTTTTAAAAGGAAACAATAGTTAACCATTTATCACTTTATAATGTAGGAACAGTGTCGTTTCTCTGGTGTAGGAAGCATTGTTTTCACTCTTCAATGTAAAATAAATGTTAAGGAAAGATGGAAATGATTTGGGACTGGAGAAGAAGGAAATGGGGGAAGTGGTTACTTCCAGGTGAAATAACTATTTGTATAAAATGGCATACTAAGTAGTAAATAAAAGCATCATTGAAGGAATGTCTGTTAGAAACTTGAGTTTTCAAATTAACTAACTGGGCAGGGATAGCTAGGCAGAGGAAGGGTCCGAAGTCTCTGAGCAAGGATGAGAAAAAGGGAAGGCTGGCCAGTAGAGATGAAATTTGTTTGGTCAAAATAGAGCAGTAGCTCTAAGATGAGAATATATTAGAATTCTCTGAAGGGCTTGTTAAAACACAAATTGCTGGGCCCAACCCCCAAAGTGTAAGATTCAGTAGGTCTGGGGTGAGGCCCAAGAAATTGCATTTCTATCCATTGATATTGATCTGGGGACGACACTTTGAGAACCACTTCAGTAAAGGGTGTTCACAAAGATACAGCCGACCTTACAGTCCTCAACATAGTTTCAGTTGTCCGACAGGTTGACGCTATGTTCAAGGGCAAAAAAATCGTTCTTAGTCGCCTCAGTAACTTGAACAATTTGACAGAGGAAACTCACAAAAAGGAAGGGAGTTACACTCTCTCCATTTTACCTAAGAGTAAAAGGCATTTTTAATTCAGAGCTGCAGTCAGCTTGGGAATTTTACTGAAGCCACCTCACCAAGACACGTAAATGCTGTTAACTCACTGCCACGGTCAGTGCATCTAAAAACAAATAGCCCCATGGTATGGCTCTCAATGAAAATATAGCACGTGGCCTCTGAGTGGCCAAGGAGCTGGCCATGCCCAGGACAAATAACTCAGATCAATCACAAATAAGAGTAGAGAAGCAAGGTGCTCTTCATCAATAGCACCCAGCAATGTTGGTTGAGTTTAATCGAATCCAGGCAGATCAGGAAGTGGGCACAAGAGCTCAGAAGTATGCTGAGAACACAGTTTTGTTTAGAAATCCCAGGAAGAGTCTTGGAAACAAAATATTAATGTTGAAAGGAGCCCTCCAGTGACTCTTACGTGTTCAAGCTCATTCCTGGGTCTCAACAGATGAGTTTATATTATTCAGAAAGCTGACAGCATTGTAGGTTAAAATGTGTGTGTGTGTGTGTGTGTGTACATGATTTCTGTCATAAAATTATGGCAACCACAACACCATTTGGAAAAAGAAAAGAGAATAGGAAAACAAACAAACAAACATACACACCCACTTTTCCTGCCTCTCTAACATAACTGTGAACAGTATTTCCTTCCAGTGGTTTCCCTTCTATAGATTTTTAATAGTGTGCTTAGCTTTAAATACATTTTTTTAAGTTTATATAATCATGGTCTTTGAAGTCAGATACCTTGGGTTCAAATCCTGGCTCCAGACACGTCCAGCCCTGAGTTTTGCCTTTGTCAAATGGGGAAGATAAACTTGGTCCATAGTGTTGCTGTGAGGATTCAATGAACCGGTGCACATCAGATGCTCAGCACGGGGCCGGAGCAGTGTAAGCGCTCAGTGAATACTAGCATGGTTTTCTGCTCCCACTAAAACGCTATTCGAATCTTCCGCAACCCTAATCATTGGGAAGGTTTTCCTCGACATCTGGAGGCACACCTACTTTTATTTCATGAGTTTGGTAAAATTTAATTCCACAAATTCTTCTGTGGTTCAGAGGCTGCTTTCAAGATTGTTGACCAGCTTGTTGAGAGCTCTTATGACCTGCGTTTTCCTCAGAGATTGAACTCGTCAAAGAGGAGTCAAAGCCAAAACATGTGGATGATCATTTGTTTTGAGAGGTTGGTTTATGTGCTCTTTAGCTAGCTTGTGTGGTTTTACTCCAAGGCCATGGGTTCTAACCGCACCATTGCAGGCGCAGCGTGCAGCCATCTACGTGGTGGGTTGCTAGGGAGATGGGTGAGAAACCACAGGTGGAGAGGTGGAGATCTTTCACCCCTACTAGAAAAACAGCCTCAAGCTCAAGCCTGGCCACAATTACATCTGCAACCTAAACCTCTCATTGCTGCTCCAGATCTGTTTACCCAGCTGCCAACTTGACCTCCCCTCGCAGTACTCAATGGGCCCACAAACTCAGTATGTCTAACCAACCTTCCATGTCATAAAGTCCTTTTGGCCTGCCTGGTATTACTTGAGCTCACCATCTTTCTTTTGGTCGTTTTTGCATAACTTTTTTTCACCACTTTATAAACAGTTTATCTGGGCATTTACCCAAGAGAAATGAGAGAATATGTCCATATAAAGACTTGCACAGGACTGTTTCATAGCAGCTTTATCTGTAATAGCCCAAAACATGGATAATCTGTTATTAAGTAAAGTATGTCTCCTGTAAATAGCAAAGTTTTTTAATGTAATTTGGTGATTTTCCCCCCCCCCCCTTATTGGAGAACTTAATGTGTTTATATTTAATACTAGGGGCCTAGTGCACTTTAATATAATCACTGGTATATTTCAACTTAATAGAGTTGTAATATTAATTGGTATTTTTACTGTTTCCAAATGCAAGAACTTTAGAACATCTGAACTCCGTTTACCCCTCTCACCTTTTGTTTGTTGACATATATTTTAATTCTATGTATATTTTAAACTCCACATCATTATTATTTATTATTACTTTGTATAGTCACTGTCACTAGGATTTACTTATTTATTTACCCTGTTGTCATATTTCATTGTTTTTGGCACTCTGTGCTTCCTTCTGGGACATTGTCTTCTGCCTGAAAAAGTCTCATTATTCTTTTAGTATGGCTCTATTTGTAATAAATTCTCTCACCTTTGTTTATCTGATGAAGTGTTTATCCTTAACTAATGAAGGGTATTTTCACTGGGTGGAAAAGTCTAAATTAGCAGTTTTATTTCAGCAGTTTAAAGATGTCATTGCATTGGTTTCTGGATTTCACCTTTTTATTTTTATTTATTTATTTATTTTTTATTTTTATTTTTTTTTATTACATAAAGTTTTACAAAGATTGGTACATATATCTCTTTTTTCCCCTGCCCTTCCGCCCGCCTCCCCTACCCCCCAGTGTTTTGTGTCCATTATTTATGCTTAAATGTATGCACCAAAGTCCCTTGGCTGATCTGTTACACGCCCCCCCCAATGTTCCTGTCCTTGTTGCTGTAATTAGACAGTCTGTTTGATGCTGCTCTGCCTCTGTGTCCATTTTTGTTCACCAGTTTATAATGATTATTATTATCCATAGATGAGTGAGGACATGTGGTATTTTTCTTTCATTGACTGGCTTATTTCACTTAGCATTATGTTCTCCAGCTCCATCCATACTCCTGCAAATGCTAAGAACTCCTTCCTTTTTACAGCAGCATAATATTCCATTGTGTAGATGTACCACAGTTTTCTAATCCATTCATCTGCTGATGGGCACTTAGGCTGTTTCCAAATTTTAACTATGGTAAATTGTGCTGCCATGAACATAGGGATGCATATGTCCTTTCTGATTGGTGTTTCTGGTTTCTTAGGATATATTCCCAGAAGTGGGATCACAGGGTCAAAGGGAGATCCATGTTTAATTTTTTGAGGAAACTCCATACTGTTCTCCACAGTGGCTGCACCAGTCTGCATTCCCACCAGCAGTGTACGAGTGTCCCTTTTTCTCCGCATCCTCTCCAGCACTTGTCGTTTGTTGATTTGTTGATGATAGTCATTCTTACAAGTGTGAGGTGGTACCTCATTGTTGCTTTGATTTGCATCTCTTGGATGATTAATGACTTTGAGCATGTTTTCATATGTCTCTTGGCTTTCTGAATATCTTCTTTTGAAAAGTGTCTATTTAGGTCCTTTGCCCATTTTTTGATTGGATTGTTTGTCTTCTTTTTGTTAACTTGAATGAGTTCCCTATAAATGTTGGAGATTAAACCTTTATCAGTGATAACATTGGCATATATGTTCTCCCATGTAGTGGGTTTTCTTGTTGTTTTTTTGATGGTTTCTTTTGCTGTGCAGAAGCTTTTTATAAAGTCCCATTTGTTTATTTTCTCTTTAGTTTCCAATGCCCTAGGGGCTGTATCGGTGAAGAAACCGCTTTGGCATATGTCTGAGATTTTGTTGCCTTTGTATTCCTCTAGTATTTTTATGGTTTCCCGTTTTACGTTTAAGTCCTTTATCCATTTCGAGTTTATTTTTGTGTATGGTGTGAGTTGGTGGTCTAGTT
>PVJC01037200.1:0-17350 GCA_004026665.1 Murina feae | reverse complement strand
CCCAGCAGGTAGACACACACAGGAGGACTGCTCTGAGCCTCAGATGCGGCTGGGGGCAGGTCCCCAGTGGTGACACACACACACACACACAAAAGGCGCCTGGCAGACTGGGGCCATCATAGGACATCCACTGAGGGGTCCCAGACTGTCAGAGGGCACAGGCCGGGCTGAGGGACTCCCTCCACCCCGAGTGCACAAATTTTTGTGCACCGGGCCCCTAGTATATATATATTTCAGAGAGGAAGGGAGAGAGAGAGAGAGATAGAAACATCAATGATGAGAGAGAATCATTGACAGGCTGCCTCCAGCATGTCCCACACTGTAGATCAAGCCTGCAACCCAGGCACATGTCCTGACTGGGAATCAAATCATGATCTTCTGGTTCATAGGTTTATGCTCAACCACGGCCAGGCAAAGCAGTTTTATTTTTACTTTTCGAGGAATCTCCATACTGTTTTCCATAGTGGCTGCACCAATCTGTATTCCCACCAACAGTGCTTGAGAGTTCTCTTTTCTCCACACCCTTGCCAACATGTTATTTGTGGATCTATTGATGATAGGCATTTTGATATCTCATTGTGATTTTAATTTGCATTGCTCTGACAATTAGTGACTCTGAGCACCTTTTCATGTCTATTGGCCAGCTGCACGTCCCCTTTGAGAAGTGTCTATTCAGGTCCTCTGACCACATTGTAATTGGATTGTTGTGGGGGGTATTTTTTGTTTGTTTTTTGGTGTTGAGTAATACTGAGTTCTTTATAAATTTTGGATGTACACACATGGTTGGTCCTGTCATCAGGGTCTAAAAAGAATTTTTAACTATTTAATTGAAAAGTTAAACAAGCAGCCCTGACTGGTTTGGCTCAATGGATAGAGCATCAGCCTGTGGACTCAAGGGTCTCAGGTTCGATTCCAGTCGGGGGCATGTACCTTGGTTGCGGGCACATTCCCAGTGTGGGGTGTGCAGAAGGCAGCAGATCGATGCTTCTCTCTCATCGATGTTTCTAACTCTCTATCCTTCCCCCTCCCTCTCTGTGAAAAATCAATAAAATATATTAAAAAAAAAAAAAAGTTAAACAAGCAGAAAGTAACTGCCTCAGAGTCCTTCGGAGAGACGAGATGAGGACACCTACCTTTCCCGAAAGCTCACCATGTGCTGGGCGCAGTCTCAGGCAGGCAGCATAATTTAAAAGGAAGAGGAGGAGCTTTGTGTTCGGAGAAAGCTGCTTGGATCCCTGCCTCTGCCCCAGTGGGGAGGTGTCAGGCGGGTACCTTAACCTCTCGGCCTCAGTTTCCTCACCTGTAACCAGGGCTAATGCTAAAGGTTTTTAAGAGTTATTGAAAAAAGTAAGTAAGAGAATGCAAAACACTTAGCACTGTGTGCAGCACAGAATAGGCATTTAATAATTACCACCCTCCCTTTGCCTGATTAATCCTCCTAGTATTATTTTGGAGCAATAATTACTGATGATGAAACAGGTTCTGAGGGGTAACCTGCACAAGATCATAAGCTAGTAAGTGCCATAAACCAGAAGAGTCTGAATCTACAACTCATGTCCCAGTTGTAATATGGGAGTGCCTTGAGTGTGGAGAAGGGAAGACTATAAAAATTTGAGCTTTTAATCCTTTATTATTATTGAACAGGCTTGATTATAAGCTTTTCACCAGAGTTTAAAGAGCTCCATTCTCAAATCTTAGAAATTCTTCCTAAGAAAAGAAAAACAAACAAACCACCTACAGGTTTAACTGGGAGAAGTGATAACCAGAATAGACTTAGCCATAGAGTGTGTGTATGGGGAGAGGGTGTTCAGACAAGTGCACTCTTGTATTTATGAATTTTGGGGAGAGGGAAAGCAAGAGACTAGAAGCTAGTTAGCCATTACTATTACTAGATTAAATTCCTCATTTAACTCCAAGCTCTGTGCAGTAAAAGTGCTTTAGAAATCCAGAAAGTAAATGATCAACAAACATTCTTCCTAGAGCTACTTTCATGTACTGATTGATTCATCAGTTCTCAAGGTACTGTCTCTGGATTAATATTAGGACTACATTACATGGTGAACAGGCATACAGCTTGAGATTTTGGCTTCCTCTCCCCACCCCCTCCTCTCACCTCCTTGGGGCCTCACTGCTTTGGCCCAGTCCACCATTAGAGGACTCTGCCATTCCTAAGAGGCTTCCTCCTACTCCGCTTCTGCCCTAGCAACTTGTCAAGGCGGCTGTTTCAGAGCTTTGGGATCACAAAACAGTTCCAGAGTCCCCGAGGCCCAGCTCTGGGGCCTTCTTTCCCTCATTTACCCCAAATAATGGCCTCTAATTGCGATTAACATTCCTCTGTGGCAGAAACAGCTACATGTCTGTGGTCAGCCTCTGATCTGCTGTGACCACCAGCCTTTTGCTTCCCATTGTGTTTGGAATGCTATGTTCATTTCCACTGCATACCCTACATTTGCTTGCCCTCTCTCAGCATACCTGTTGGCTTTTAACTACTTGCATTTCTAACCCATTTTGTTACTCTTTGCAAGGCAAAACTATCTAAATGGGGTAGATCCCCTTAAATCTTCCACTCTTTCCAGGCAAGTATAAGTTTACTAATTTTCTCATATTTATAACACTTAGTTAATTTTGATAGCTAAAACAGGCTGAAGTGGGACTTTAGAGCGGAAATTCTAAGGAGATAGATTTCAACTAAAAAAGAAAAAGAACTACTTACTAACAAGTGGAGTTGTTGAGAAGTGGAGTGGGCTGCTTTGCGAAGCGAGTTTCATGTCAGTGGAGCTACCTGAGCAGAGGCTGAGCAGTCCAGTGTCAGGCGACTCACGCAGCACTGCCTCCGGGGTCTCTTTAACACTAGTTGTGAGTAGTTCCATGAAACTATTTTACTGGATGTTAGAAATCCAACTGAGATTTTAAGCTTTTGTTTACTTTTAAACGAATCCATTTAAATACATTTAAACGTTCTAAATGCTAATCTTGTTTTTCAAGCTGTAGCACAGCTCCTAATGTCTTTGTCATTCTAGTTACTAACAAAAAGAGCAGATTCCACTAGTAGGAACTTCCTGGTTCTCAGAAACGACTGTTCTTATTTCCTGGATGGAGCGGCTACAAAGTGGCCAAGTGTCCTGGACGCTCAGAAGACTGGTTACCCTCCCGAACAGCTCACCACCCATCCACCCACCCCCTCACCACACACTCATTCATCCTTCCATCCACCCATCATCATCCTTTCCATATCTACTGAACTATTATTATGTGCTTGGCATTGAATGGAATACAAAAATGATTCTGATAGTAAGTCTTTTCTTAAGGAGTTAACAGTTTAAGAGGAGAAATAATAAAAGTACACAAATAAATATGACTGGAGTCAGCAAACTTTTTCTGTAAAGGGCCAAATAGTAGGTTATTCAGGCTTTGCAAAGCACATATGGTCTCTGTTGCATATTCTTAGTTGACCCTCCCCCTCCAAATCATTTAAAAATGTAAAAGCTATCCATGCCAGGACTTTACATAAACAGCTTATGGGCTGGACTTAGCCTTTGGGCCCTCGTTCACTGACCCCTGAAAATGTAATCTATACTAATGAAAGAGAAACATTCAAATTGTTGTCACTCTGCTACGCCCTCCAGCCAATCAGGATGAGCATGCAAATTAACCCAACAAAGATGGCAGTTAATCTGCATATGTAGGCTCAGAGTGAAGACTGGAGACTTAGTTTCTCTGCTGCAGCCGGAGCAGAGAAGCCAAGCCTCGCTGCTATGGCTGGATCAAAGGCCTGGGTCCTGGGTGCTGAAGGAAAACCAGTGCCAGCAGCCAGGGGAAGGAAGGCCTATTGCGCAAATCTTCATGCAACAGGCCTTCGAGCAATAGGCCTCTAGTAAGGTATAAAAAGATAACCTCCAGTTGAATCAGCTGGAATATCATTAGAGGTGGATCTTTAAAGATGAGTTTGACAAGGACTTTGGAAATGGTGGGGGGAGTATTCTAGGTGGAAGGAGGACAATTATACATTGTCCCTCATTTGGTTTTCAAAGGGGGGTATCACCTTGGAACTTTTAAAGACTAGAGGCCTGGTGCATCAGATTCATGCACTGGGGGTGAGGGGGTCCCTCAGCCTGGCCTGTGCCCTCTTGCAGTCCAGGACCCCTCAGGGAATGTCCATCTGCTGGCTTAGGCCTGATACCCCCAGAGATTGGGCCTAAGCTGGCAGTCAGACATCCCTCTTGCAGTCCGGGGCTCTCACAGTTGACCCCTCACTCCTTACCACCTGCCTGCAGCAGAGGTGGGAGAGGCTCCCACCACTGCAGCTGTGCTTGCTAGCCAGCCGGCTGTGAGCCTGGGTCACAGCTCCTTAGTGCTGTCTTGGAGGTGGGATGCTGCTGTGAACCCAGCTTCTGACTAAGCAGTGCTCCCCTGTGGGAGCTCACTGATCACCAGGGAGTAGCTCCTGTGTTGAGCATCTGCCCCCTGGTGGTCAGTACACGTCAGAGCAAAGGTCGTCCACTGTTCAGTCAGTTTACATATTACGCTTTTATTATATAGGATAGGATACAAATTCTCAGGTCTACAGTGGTTCTCAAACATTAGCAAATATGAGAATCACCTGAAGGTTTTGGGAAAACAGATTGCTGGGCCCTGCCCACAGATATCTGACGCTGCTGGTCCAGGGACCACACTCTGAGACCCCTGTCTTGAAGAATCTCTGTTATATCTGCACACAGGGCATGATGCTTAGCAGAGCACCAGCTTCATTCCGCTTAGTGTAGAAAGGGATTTTGAGCCATTGTAAATTGGTGATAACTTTTTTCTCTGAGGCAAGAGCTTGTTAGGCTCACCTACAGAGGCAGCAAGTCCCTGTGAAGGCTGTATGGTTGGAAGGAGAGTCCCTTCTGAGTCCTGGTTCCTGGCACACATTCTATCTTGCTCCTGATACCTCCATACACATTCATTTATTCCTCCTCACTTGGATTCACTCTCATATATGAATTTCTAGGCCTTGTTCTGGTATATATTTTTGCCACTGCTACAAAATGGTCCCTCTGCGTTATGCCAGGGACTACCTTCTTTAATCAGTAGAGGAAAAAGACTGTTTCTATTTTACTTTTTGAATTAAATGACTTCTAAAAAGTCAGATGTGGAGCTCAGAGAGGCTGAGTGGAGGAGGGGGTAGAAGAGAGAGAGGACACAGAGGAACCTCAGAGGAGGCTACAGGCAACCAGACACAGGAGTCATTAATCTGGCAGACAATGAAGGGCAAAAGGCAATTAGCTTGCCGGGGCTGTAGCAAGCCAATGAAGATGCAGTGAGGTGACTGAGGGTCTATAGTGTAGGGCAAGGTCATTACTAGGGGATTCAAAAGGAGGGCAAGGTAAAGGAGGTTAGAGGTAGGAAAGCCATCTGGTCCAATAGGAAGGGAAAGGAAAGGGCTCCTGGTCGCATGAATTAATGATCCAGTGGGAGCGTCCAGGTGTAGCTGTACATTTGTCAGGGTTCTACATACAATCTCGAAGACAAACTACTTCACTCTCTCTCTCACTCTTCATCCCTCTGCCAAGTCTAACCAGGCAGAAAGGCTGAGGATCAGCTGGCTGAGTAATAGAAGGACCACATGCCCAAACATTGGCAGTTTCCACAGACACAATTCTAAACTTCACCTTAGGGGCTCCCTTCCACATTTCAAAGCATGCTTGTTTTCTCTCTGTCACACACCTCATTCCCACGCGCGTTCTCACATTCTGTTCCTCCCAGGCACTCTGCAGGCGCTCAAATGGATTCCTCTCTGCCTGTGCATGTTCTCCAGACACATTTATTTATCCTCACTTGGGGTAATTCTCATATATTAAGCACTATCTCCTGTTTCTAAAAATCACTTCAAATGTCAAAGTTGCTTCCATAGCTTCTGTTCCTGCTGTCTGTAGGAACTGCTAGCTTTGTCATTCTTACAAAGAAGGAAAATGTACCAATATTGGCTTGATTGTGTAAAGAGCCCAACCCAAAGCAGAATGTCCTACCGTGGGATGCAGGTTTGTGGCTGTGGCGTCCCCGCCTTCAAGACCATCCCATTTATCTCTCTTTGTTCCACTCCCTCTCTCTTCCTGCACAACGCTGCAATCACACACATACTCTGGGTTAGGAAAAAAAAGGACAGTCTAATTTCCTGATGATTATGTTGTTACCTAGCAACAGCCAATCAGAGACTGAGCTTTTTGCCTGCAGTATTTCATGCAAATAGTTTGGAGAAATTGCAGGGTAACCCAGACTGCTTAGTCGGTCTTCCCAAGGGACACATTACAGGAGAAAACCAACCCAAGAGGGAACGATTGAAGCCAGGCCCGTGCCTCAGATAGCAGGCCATCTGATCCCTTTCCTTACCCCTTCTGCTCTGTGCCTCCCTAGCAAAAGCATGAGAGCTCCACAGACAGACACTCAAGGAGGTCAAAAAGTTGAGAAGGGGCTCATCAGCAGCCATTCTTTACTCTCTCTGTACTGATAAATGGAGCCCAGAGCAACCTCTGATACTCTGGAAACCCTACCTTCCCGGGAAGGTGGAGAACCCTGCATTCTCAGTAGCTGTCTGTGGAGGACATGGAGGAGAATCCTCCATAGCCATTCTGTTCAGAAAGAAGCTAAAACCTGGCACTTCTAGCCTGATTCAAGAGCCTCATCTATGCTCATGATTGCCTGTCTTACATGAGGACACCCATTGTTTGCAACTGCATTCCTCCTGCAAATCCTTATTTAAATGGTTAAAAATGAGAGAAGACTCCTTGAAGAGATGTTGTTTTCCCAACAAGCGCTGAGTATTTGATGTAACACTCTGTCAGGAGCCACCCACATCAACTCTCTGCAAGGCCCAGGGGGCAGTTCACTCAGATCTGGACTGATACCATAAAAGGCAGACTCAGAAGACAGAGGGCTCAGGCCTGTCTCCTCTCTGGGCCTGGCCAGGCTTCAGACGGTGGGAATCAGTAGTTTGCTTTGTTGTTGTTGACTCCTTGCTCAGTAATCCAGCATGAAAGCAAGAAAAACTGTGGCCTCAGATGCTGGATAGCTCCTCACTGTTTCTTTTCTTTCTTTCCTTTTTTTTTTTTAAATATATATTTTATTGACTTTTTTACAAAGAGGAAGGGAGAGGGATAGAGAGTTAGAGACATCAATGAGAGAGAAACATTGATCAGCTGCCTCCTGCACACCCCCTACTGGGGATGTGCCCGCAACCAAAGGTACATGCCCTTGACTGGAATCGAACCCGGGACCCTTGAGTCAGCAGGCTGACACTCTATCCACTGAGCCAAACCAGCTAGGGCATCTTCACTGTTTCTTAATATTGATTAGCCAGCAGTTTTGCAAAGGTGTGTTTTGGCTATACAGAAACAGTGAACAGGCCCCTATCCTATTAACGTGTAGTTTTTACATATTTGTAAGACAAGAGATAATTATAATCCAGTCATTACAGGAAGGTGACAGCTCTTCAGCCTCTGACACTCACGGTTTAGCCATCCAAAGCTGTATTATGGAACCTAAGAAAGGAGCTGTCAATCTGCTTTTCAGAAAGGCGGAGCTAAGGAATTCTACCCATGTGGAGGGCTGCATGCCTCCATCCCCACCCTGGTCCTGTGGTAAATTCAGAAAATTCATGGAGTTAGGCACCCTTTCCTCATAACTTTGGAATGCATATTATAAACCCCATTTTACAGAAGAGAAACTGGTGAATGATGTGGCAAAGTGGCAAAACTGGAGTTAAAAAGCAAGTCTTTTAACTCTAAAGTCTGTATTGTGATGTCCAGATCATTCTAGATTGTACCCAAGTCTTTAGTGCAGTAAAAACAGGACAACAGAAAGCCACTTTTACAGTAAAAAAATAAAATAAAATAAAAAATCAATCTTTTGCATTTATTACTGGTACCCAAAGATCTTTCATCTGTAAATGGTGATTCTTGCCTCTGGCCGCACATTAGAGCCACCAGATAAGCATATCTTAACTAATAAAAGCGTGATATTGAAATTGACCATTTCTTCGAGACGCCCAACAGCCAATCAGAGCGACTGTCTGCAAATTAGCCCAGCCAACATGGCGGCCACCACTCACGGAGTAAACAGCAGCTTCCATTGCGGCAGGAGTGAAAGTGAAACTGCACGTTATCCCTGCGTAAAAGCAAAACATGTTTGCAACAATGTATAAATCATAGAATCCTTGGGAGCATCACTAAGTAACATTGTTTCATTATAGACTCCACGAGCTAAAGCAGAAAGGAGGCTTCTTATTAGACGTCACCTTAAAGGAACAACATCAATTATAGAAGATAAACAAACCGCAGAACCTGCTTCCAGCCAGCCTTGCTGGGACATTGGGTCAATGGGAGCTGTGGGCAGCCTTGAAGCCTGAAAGCACCAATCAGCCCGTCACCCACGCTGGCCACAACCCAATGGGGTGAGGGACATTCCTGGGGGGCTTGGCCATCCTGAAGACAGCCATCAGCCCGTCACCCAGCCTGGTCAGGCATGTCAGCAGGTGGACATCCTCAGAGGGGTTCCAGACTGTGAGAGGGCACAGGCCAGGCTGAGGGACCTCCTGAGTGCACAGAGCGGCTGCAGGGCGGAACAGCGCAGGACCCAGGACCCATGAGTGGGAAAGAGGCGGCAGGATTGGTGGCCTGCCTGGCAGCTCCTCAGGCCCTTTGAGGGGCACCGGGGAGCAGGTAAGAGGTGGCAAGGGGTCAGTGGCCTGCTTGGTGGGCTTCCCAGGCCCCTTGCAGGGCATCGGGGAGTGGGAAAGCAAGGTGGCGGGATGGGGAGCAGGAAAGAGGCGGCGTGGGGTCTCGGCCTGCTTGGCGGATGCCCAGGCCCTTTGCAGGGTACCGGGGAGCAGGAAAGGAAGGCAGCAGGGGATGGGTGAGTGCGAAAGAGTCGGTGGCCTGCTTGGCGGCTCCCCAGGCCCTTTGGGGGGCACTGGGGAGCAGGAAAGCAAGCTCTGGGGGGCTGGAGGCCTGCTTGGCGGCTTCCCAGGTCCCTTCTGGGGATCAGGGAGCAGGAAAAGGCTGGCCTGACCACGAGGCGGGGTCTTCCCTGCTTTCTGGTGGCTGGAGGAAGATGGGCAGTAGGCAAGCTTGGGAGGCAGGCCGCACCCAGCCCTGGCCACAGCTCAAAAAAGAGAACAACATGCAGGGGAGGGCAAGAGTTTGAGAGATCAACATAGAGGGGGTGCCTGCTCCAAGCCTCGATGGTGTGCCTAGGGGCAGGTCCCCAGCAGGTAGACACACACAGGAGGATTGCTTCGAGCCTCAGATGCGGCTGGGGGCAGGTCCCCAGTGGCGACACACACACACACACACACACACACACACACACACACAAGAGGCCCCTGGCAGACTGGGGCCATCATAGGACATCCACTGAGGGGTTCCAGACTGTGAGAGGGGGCAGGCTGGGCTGAGGGACCTCCACCCTCCTCCTGTGCACGAATTTTGTGCACTGGGCCCCTAGTCAGAAATATTCATTCCTGAGACCGACTCCAGACCAATTAATTAATTAGAAAATTTGGGGGCGAGCAGAGAGGCAGTGTTTTCAACCCCCCCATTATATTGTTTCTTTTTTTTTCTTTTCTAATCCTCACCTGAGGATATTTTTCTTTTTTTGTTAATCCTCAGCCAAGGATATTTTTCCATGGATTTTTAGAAAGGTGAAAGAGAGAGGGAAAGACAGAAAGAACTATTGATGGGAAAGAAACACCTTTGTTTGTCTCCTGCATTTGCCCTGACCAGGGCCAGGGCTAGGAGGAGCCTGCAACTGAGGTACATATGCCCTTAACTGGAATCGAATTAGGGACTTTTCGGTCTGCAGGCCGATGCTCTATGCACTGAGCCAAACCAACTAGGGCAACATTATTCTTTTTTAAAAAATATGTCTTTATTGATTTTAGAGAGAGAAGAATGGTGAAGGAGAGAGAGAGAGATAGGAACATTCATGAGAGCAACATTGATTGGCTGCCTTCTGCATACTCCTCCTACCCCAACTTCCCCAACCTCCCATTGGAACTGAGCCTGTCACCTGGGCATGTGCCCTAAATGGGAATGCAACAAGTGATGCATGGGATGATGCTCAACTACCTGAGCCACACTGGCAAGGGCAAAGCAGTGTTTTTAAAAGCTTCTGAGACCTAACCAGTTTGGCTCAGTGGATAGAGCATCAGCTTGCAGACAGAAGTGTCCCAGGTCTGGTTCCAGTCAAGGGCCCTGGTCAGGGCTTATGCAGAAGGCAATCAATGTGTTTCTCCCACATTGATATTTCTCTGTGTCCTTCCCTTTCTCTTCCATTCTAAAATTCAATGGAAAAAATATCCTCAGGTGAGGATTTAAAAAATAAAAAATAAGGCTTCTGAGGAAGAGCACAACAACTTTCTTATAAAGCTAACCATACACCTACCCTAGAACTCATAAATTTCATTCCTAGGAATTTGTTCAAGTGAAATGAAAACATAATAAGTCTTGTGCTAGTACAGCCTTAGCCGGTTTGGCTCAGTGTACATAATGTCAGCCTGCGGACTGAAAGGGTCCTGGGTTCAATTCCAGTCAAGAGCACACGCCCGGGTTGCAGGCTTGATCTCCAGCAAGGGGTGTGCAGGAGGCAGCCAGTCAATGATTCTCTGTCATCATTGATGTTTCTATCTCTCTCTCCCTCTCCCTTCCTGTCTAGAAAAAAAAAAAGAGTCTTTCACATACAAGCTCCTAGCAGCTTTATTCATAGTAGCTAAAAAACTGTGGTATATCCATAACCTGGAATACTACTCAGCAATAAAATGGAATAAATGACTGATATATTCAACAACGTGGATTAGTCTCAGAAATGCTATGCTGGATGAAAAACACCTTATACAGGATACAAACTGAATGATTCCATTTATATGAAAGTCTAGGATTAGGAAAAGTTAATCTATGGTGGAAAAAATCAGAGTGATGGGTGCTTCTGGAAATGGGGAGTGGGACAGGAGGGAACGTCTGGGGTCCTGGCAATGTTCTAAATGTGGATAGGAGGTTGTATTACATTGGTGTATACATCTATCAAAACGTAGAGAATGGTGTACTTCAGATTTGTGCATTTTATTGTATGTAGATTTTTACCTCAAATTGAACTCTGGTTAGTGATATGCAGGCTGACATGTTTAGGGGTGAAATACCAGTATACTGATGCCTGTAACTTTCACTGAAATGCATAAAAATAATATGGATTGGTGAATAGACAGAGAGATGGATAGCTGGACAGATATGTGATAAGACAAGTATGATAAAATGTTAATTATAAAATCTAGATAAGATATATATAATATTCACTGCCTAATATTTTCAACTTTTTGGTATGTTTAAACATTTTCATAATAAAATTTTGGGAAAAAGCTCTCCAGATGATTCCAATGAGCAGGCATCAGGATAAAAGATAAATTTCAGTTATCTTAGCTGAAAAGTATGATATGAATGATGTTGTGCCATTAATCTTCGGAGATGAATACAATCACTACCCCCCAATACAGACACACATACATACAAAGAAAAAAACCCCTGAATCCCTGGAATAAATGTCCATGCTGAAATAAAGCTTCCTAGAGTTTAGCTAAATCTCGTGGCCAACCTATGGCCTACATCACACTGAACTTAAAGAGGACCCATCATTTGACATATGGCCTGATGGGACAAAGTATTTGAAACCAGGACAGTTCTTGGGCATTATGGTTATCCTATATAATAAAGAGGTAATATGCCAAGTTGACCATCACACCAACATGCAAAGATGGCTGCCACAAGACGGCCAGCAGGGGAGGGCAGTTGTGGGCGATCAGGCCAACAGGGGAGAGCAGTTACGGGTGACCAGGCTGGCAGAGAAGGGCAGTTAGGGGTGACCGGGCCAGCAGAGGAAGGCAGTTGGGAGTGACCAGGCCTGTACGGGAGGGCAGTTTTGGGGAACAAGGCCTGCAGGGGAGGGCAGTTGGAAGGGACAAGGCCTGCAGGGGAGGGCAGTTGGGGGCAACTGTGCTGGCAGGGGAGGGCAGTTAGGGGTGACCAGACTGGCAGGGGAGGGCAGTTAGGGACAATCAGGCCAGTAGGGGAGTAGTTAGGCGTCGATCAGGCTGGCAGGGGAGTGGTTAGGGGAAATCAGGCAGGCAGGCAGGCAGAAGTGGTTAGGAGCAATCAGGCAGGCAGGCAGGCAGGTGAGCAGTTGGGAGCCAGCAGTCCTGAATTGTGAGAGGGATGTCCGATTGTCCGTTTAGGCCCGATCCTACTGAGATTGGGCCTAAACGGGCAGTCGGACATCCCTCGAGGGGTCCCAGATTGGAGAGGGTGCAGCCTGGGCTGAGGGACACACACGCGCACGCGCGCGCGCGCGCGCGCGCGCGCACACACACACACACACACGCTCCTGTGCACGAATTTTGTGCACTGGGTCTCCAGTTATACAATAGTCTTCTCAAACTCTGTAATTTTGTTTAGCTCCATTTCCTGCCAGGCAGACCACAAATCTACAGGGAAAAAGCAAGTCTCTAAATATGTAGAGAACGAAGCTGGTGTGTGGTACCCCAAAGGATCTGAATATACAATTGATTTCAAGGTGGTGGGGAAAGAGTGAGGGGAGGAGTAAAAGGGGGAAATAATGTAGTCAAATGCAATATGGAGCCCCTATTCCCTGAGCTGCCCCATTTATTCTGTGTAATTGCTTTATTTCCACTGGCAGTGCACCTCAAAATGAATTTCATTACTGGTGCCTTGGATATCATATTGATTACCAGTTTCATTGATTCTTATCTTGCTAATTAGCATATAAATTAGCCATTTGGGGGAGGCATTAGGCAAAATTGAATTTTCTCCTTAATCTTTTTTCAGAAAATAAATGAAAATGGATGTGGACAGTGAAGGCCCCTGGCCTTCCTAAGACACAATCTAAGTGCTATTCACAGCCAAGGAACCCTCTTGCCATTCGACTGGTGGCAGTTTTAGAGTCTGACAATATCAAACATTGGGGAGGATTTGGAGCAATGATCACTCTCATAAGAGACAGCGGAAGTGTAAATTTATATAACCACTTCAGGAAACAGTTTGACACTTCACAATAAAGTTGAGCATATCCTTATTCTATGACCCAGCAATTCTATTCCTACATATACAACCATCTTAGAAAACTTCTTACATAAGTTCATGCGGCAACTTATATGATCATGGTGGTGTTGCCTGTTGTGCAAAAACTGGAAATGTCCAGGTGTCCATCAAAAGCAAAATGTAAAAATAAATGGTACCATAGTTTAATAAAATACAATGCAACAGTGAAAATGAATGATGTATAGTCACATGAATCACCACAGACAATTCTGAAAAACAAAATATTGAGTAGCAGAAAGACCCAGGAGAATGAATACAATATGATTCTATTCATACATAATTTAAAAAGTCAAAAATGAAAAGTATGTTGTAAAAATAACAGTATATTGTTTATGGAATTACTTACATCCAGGAAAACTATAGAGAAAAGCAAGAGAGTACTTATCACAACAGAAGATACCTCTGGATGGATGAAGAATGTAGATGCAACTAAGGAGGTGATCCGTAAACATTGTTCACTTCATAATTATTCCTTAAATTATATTCATACATATTATACATTTTCCTGCATAAACATTTCACAGTAAAACCAATGAAAAAACACATCAAGTGTCGACTGACACAAAGGCACTGTAGATGCACAGTGGAGGCTGGCACAGATCTATTCCTATTCTGCTAAAATGACTTACACTGAGGTCAAATACTGTAACGTCACTAAATCTAACACACATTTTAATTCTCTATTTTCCTTGACATCTCATCAGCAGCATTCAACACTGCTGACCATCCTCTCTCCTTGAGACCGTGTTTTACTCTGGCTTTCATGGAACCATATTCTCCTGGCCATTCCTTCTCAATCCTCTCAAAGGCTTGTCTCCCACCACCTAACCATTAATTGTTGGAGTTTCTCAAGATTCATCCCCAGAACCTGTTTTTTTTTCATATTCTATTCTCCCTCCTTAGACATTGACACCCATGCCCATGACTTCAATTACCATCTGTACACCAAATATTTAGGTCTCCTGCTCAGACCTCTCCTCTGAGCTCTAGGCTGATGTATACCATTATCTAGTCAAGATTTCTACTTATATGTTTCAAAAGCCCTTATCCTATTAATAATGAAATCCATGATTTCCCTCCAAAATGACTTTTCTAATATTCTTTCTCAGTGAATGGCACTACCAGTTGTTTTAGACAAATATTACTCCAAGCAAATAGCACTCCTCCTTTTTTTTTTTTTTACAGGAAAGGTTTAAAAAACAAGGACAAATATTATGGTTATAGCTCTATGTAGGAATGAAACCTTTTAAAATACCAACATCATCTGGCAATTTGGGCTTCCTACATAGAAGGAGTTCAATAAAGTTAGTTCCTTTCCCTCTAATAGAGCTTTGCTGAACCACAATACACTATTATATAATTACTACAGGCCCGGTGCACAAAAATTTGTGCACTGTGGATGTCCCTCAGCCCAGCCTGTGCCCTCTCACAGAATGGGACCCCTCGGGAGATGTCCACCTGCTGGGGGATCAGGCCTAAGCTGGCAGTCAGACATCCCCCTGGCAGTCAGGGAGCCCTCGGGGGATGTCCACTTGCCAGCAGGGAGCAGGTCTAAGCTGCAGTCAGGCATCCTTAGCCCTGCTGAGGAGGCAGGAGAGGCTCCCATCACCACTGCTGTACTGGCAGCCATCAGCCCGGCTTGTGGCTGAGCAGAGCTCCCCCTGGTGGTCAGTGTGTACCATAGTGACCAGTCATTTCCAGTGGTTCTGTTATGGTCAATTTGCATATTACCCTTTATTATATAGGATAGAGGCCTAGTGCATGGGTGGGGGCCAGCTGGTTTGCCCTGAAGGGTGTCCCAGATCAGGGTGGGGTTCCCGCTGGGGTGCCTGGCCAGCCTGGGTGAGTGGTTGATGGCTGTTTGCAGGCTGGCCACGGCCCCCAGCAAGGCACTGGAAGCAGGTATCTGGGATTTATATATCTTTTGTAATATAATTGAAACTTTGTTGCCTTGAGTGGAGGCCACAGCTTGCTTCAGTTCCTGGCTGCTGCCCACCATCTTGGTTAGGTTAATTTGCATATAGTTGCTCTGATTGGCTGGTGGGCATGGCTTGGGGTATAGTGGAGTGGCACCAATTTGCATGTTTATCTTTTATTAGTGTAGACTAGAGGCCTGGTGCACAAAACTCATGCAGGGGTAGGGTCCCTAGGCCTAGCCAGCGATCAAGGCTGATTGAGGCATTCTGGCTGCTAGCCGGGCCTCCCTTCCCTGGCTGCCAGCTGGGGCCTTCTTTCATTTTGCGCTGTCCCCTGGTGATCAGCGCACATCATAGTAAGCGATTAAACTCCCAGGCTCCCCAACTCCTGAGGGGACACTTCGCATATTAGCCTTTTATATATATAGATATTTCTCTCATCTTTTAAAAAACCCATTGTACACATTTTCTTTTCTTCCCCCCTTTTTATATTTTTGTATACAATAGGTTTTTAAATAATTTTATTTTTCTTCATTTTCTGTTTTTCTCCTTATGTCCATCACTTTTCACCTCTTCATGACTCACTCTGAAGATGGTATTTCTATCAACAAATATTTATTGAGCACCATGGTGTGCACCCTGGGACAGAGTCTTGAACAAGACAAAGTGCCCATTCTCATGTGAAGACAATAAAAAAGTCATATAGTCAAATGTGCTAATTAGGGAATGAAAACTGGGAAAGTGATAGAGAATGACTGGTGGCTACTTTAGATTGGTGATCAGGAAAGGCCTGCTGAGGATGCTATGGTTAAAATTGAGATCAAACTATAAGGAGACAGTCATTGCATCCCAGAAAAACAGAGAGTGAAAGGGAGGGAGGAGGGGGAGAGAGAGAAACATCCATGGGTGAAAGACACATCGATTGGTTGCTTCCTGCATGTGTCCTGATCTGCCCCAACCAGGACTGGGAATCGAACCTGCAACTGAGGTACATGCCTTGACTGGGAATCAAACCTGAGACCCTTTGGTCCTTGGAACAATGCTCTAACCACTGAGTAAAACTGGCCAGCATGAAGTAACACCTTTTATCTCTAGAAATGTTTTCTGAATTAAGGTAGTTCTGCCTATCATTCACATAGCTACACCAGCTTTCTTTTGGTGTGTATTTTCACAGCATTTCTTTTTTTTTACTATTTAAAATTTTTTTTCAGATATTCTGTTTACTTATATCAGAGTTTCTCTACCTTGGCACTATTGACATTTTGGGCCAGATATTTCTCTGTTGTAGGGGGCAGTCCTGTGCATTGTAGTTTAGCAGCATCCCAGGCTACCAGATGTCAATAGTACACCCCACACCCCAGGGTATGACAATCTAAAAATCTCCAGACACAGTAAAATGTTCCTTTGGGAGCAAAATCACCCCCAGTTGACAACTATTGGCTTATATTTTAGGTGTGTTTTCTGTAAATAGCAGACAAGTGAATTATTATGCATTGTGACAATCTTTGTCTTTTAATGGAAATATGAAATTTATTCACACTTTATATAATCATGACAAATTCTCTCAGTGTTTGCTTGCCTCAAAATGGCTTTCATTTCCCTTCTGGGATATCCATCTAAGCTCAGTTTTCCTCTGACTGGGCATACTGATGGGAAGAACAGAAAGAATGCAAAACTTCAAAACCAGTAGAGACGCACTGAAGCCGTGTTACTCTTTTCTACATGTATGTTCCTAGCTTGTCTGGTTATTTAAGCAACTTAAACAGGGCACCTTCTCTGAGCAGATGCTGCTCCATGGGCCCGTGTTTTTGCAAGTAGAAAAGATCTTTGTGGGAATCAGAAAAAGGCACTGCTCTCTCTAGGTAGAAGCAGCCCTGAGCCAGTCATAACTAGGTTTGGGTTCCACTCACCCCTGGCAGGAGGTCATTGTAAAACAAATAATCAGCAGAAAAAAATTGTGGAAGCCTTGATCTTTCAGTTTCCATTGTTGTTACTGAGCAGTTAGCCACCAGCCTGTGTGCTTCTTCTCTGAAGGTAAACTGTTTATTAAATATTTATCTGTCATTTCACTATCATGTGTGGATTTCTTTTCACTTGCCATGTGGAGTGTGTGGATGTTTTTGTATGTTTGAAAAATTCTCAGCCATCATCTCTTCAAATACGTCTCTGTCATAAACTAATTCTCTTCACCTGCTGGGACCCTCATTAAAAGCATGTCAGGCCTTCTGTACCCTACATGTCTGCTGTCCTGTCTTATAGATGTCCTATCATTTTAGCTCCTTGGCTGCGTTCGGG
>PVJC01037199.1:0-17347 GCA_004026665.1 Murina feae | reverse complement strand
GGACATCCTTAGCGCTGCTGTGGAGGCAGGAGAGGCTCCTACCACCTCCGCTGTATTGGCCAGCCATGAGCTGGCTTCTGGCTGAGTGTCGCTCCTATGGGAACAGACTGACCACCAAGGGGGCAGCTCTTGCATTGAGTGTATGCCCTGTGGTGGTCAGTGTGCATCATAGTAACAGGTCATTCCACTATTAGGGTCAATTTGCATATTACCTTTTTATTATATAGGATTTCCCCCCACTGTACCTTTTGCCATCTAAACTAATAAAAGTGTAATATTAAAATTAACCGTCTCTTTGGGATGGGTAAGCCATGCCCACCAGCCAATCAGAGCAGCTGTATGCAAATTAGCCCAGCCAAGATGGCAGAGGCCACAGCCTGGGAAAAGCTGCACACCACACAGGCCGCAACTGTGGGGGGAGAAGCAGGGTGCTGGCGATGGAGGCCTAAAATAGATCCGGTTTCTGATTAGGGTGGCAGGGCATCCTCGGGGGCAGAGGGATCGAGCCAGCTCAGTCTCCGGAGGCTGAGGCCTGGAAATAGGTGCAATCAGGGCACACAGCGCACACGGAGGCTGTTTCTCCGGGACAGGGTAAGCCACGCCCACCAGCCAATCAGAGCAGCTGTATGCAAATTAGCCCAGCCAAGAAGGCGGAGGCCGCAGACCCAGTGTGCAGCTTCTCTTGGACTGTGGCCTCCGCCATCTTGGGAGCCTCTGTCCTGGGAAGGCATCCAGCACCTTGGGCCTGTGGATGCCTTCCCAGGCGAGAGCCTGGGAGGGGAGGGGGTGCGGGGACCAGGTGGCGGCCCCTGAGGCCCCCGCCCGGGAGGCGGATGGGGTGGCCAGTGCCGCTCAATCCGCCTCTTAGGCGGAGAAGCCTCGGCAGGGGCGGGGAGCAGCCAACAGGATCCCGCGGCCCCCTTTTGGGAGGCCAATGGGGGGGCCAGCGCCACCCGATCCACCTCCCAGGTGAAGAAGCCTCGGCGGGGGGTGGGGAGCAGCTGGCGGGACCCTGAAGCCCCTTCCTGGGAGGCCGATGGGGTGGCCAGCGCTGCCCGATCTGCCTCCCAGGCGGAGAAGCATCGGCTGGGGGTGGGGAGCAGCCGGCAGGACCCCGCGGCCCCCTCCTGGGAAGCCTATGGGGTGGCCAGCGTCACTCCATCGCTTCCCAGGTGGATGGCTCAGAGGGTCAGTGGGAGCTGTGGCCAGCCTGAAAACTGCCCTTGGCCCCTCACCCAGGCTTGCCACACCCTCTGGGGTGAGGGTTTCCACTGGGGAGCTTGACCAGCCTGCAAACAGACATTGGCCCCTCACCCAGGCTGGCCAGGCACACCAGCAGGTGGACATCCCCAGAGGGGTCCCAAACTGTGAGGGGGCACAGGCCGGGCTGAGGAAACACCCCCCTCCACCGCCCCAGTGCACAAATTTTTGTGCACCGGGCCCCTAGTCTATATATATGTGTGTACCTT
The DNA here is from genome assembly GCA_004026665.1 of Murina feae. NCBI lineage: Eukaryota > Metazoa > Chordata > Mammalia > Chiroptera > Vespertilionidae > Murina > Murina feae. The sequence continues at coordinate 15,878 of PVJC01037199.1, read as the reverse complement.
TGTATATATACATCCAAAAATATACACATATGCATCACACATGTGTATATATTTATACATATATAATTGTGTATTGGCATTACTTTTCTTCTCTGATACATGTATGAAGTGTAACGCCTTAACCACTTAACTTTTCAGATATTTGAAGACAGCCTCCAGTTTTTCCTTTCTCTGGGATAAACACGGGGAGTTCCATACATGCCATGGTTTCATGACTAGCCAGTATGCTCACTATCCTGTTTAATTATATTGTAGTTACTTTTTGAAAAAATATATTTTATTGATTTTTTACAGAGAGGAAGAGAGAGGGATAGAGAGTTAGAAACATCGATCAGCTGCCTCCTGCACACTCCCTACTGGGTATGTGCCCGCAACCAAGGTACATACCTTTAATCAGAATCGAACCTGGGATCCTTCAGTCCACATGCCAATGCTCTATCCATTGAGCCAAACCGGTTAGGGTAATATTGTAGTTACTTTGACCAGCATCCACTATGTGTCAAGTACTGTTCTAAATGCTGATTATGTACTAAATCATTTTATTCTTGCAACAACAAAGAAAGTACTTGTTTTTAATAGATCATAGCAGACCTGTTAGACATGTTAGGAATCCACCCTATATCATAATCAAAATTCTGGCAATTCTTCACCTGTGTTCTCAGTTACTATACTATAATGATTTATATTCTGTGCAGCAATATATAGTCGAATCTAAAAATTCAACCAAGCTACTAATCCACTAGAGAGTTTAAGCAGGGAAAGAAAAATTTTTCTTAAATTTGTTTAAAAATAACCTTTTGTTTTTGGTCTGCTACATAAAACAATAATTTTTATAGATCTTTTTCCCCCTGAAAAATTCATTGAACCCTTTGCTGCTATTATGTCTCTTGACCATAATGCCTGGGGCTATGAATATAAAATCTACAAAACTATATTTGTTTTATGATATGTTATACATATACAATTTTAAACTTCTAGCAAATGTTTGAAACTACTGACACAGTACTGATTCCATTTTGATCTCACTTGTGTGTGTGCTGTCTTTGAAAGGCAATGCTTCAAGAAGTGACATCTAATGTAAGAGTCCCCAGTGTTCATCATACCTTCAGGTTAATCTTTTCTTTAATGTTTAGGTGCTCACAGGCAATGAGGTGGGATAAATATATCAATTCAAGCACATCTGAAGTACAGACAGGGAAAAATCAGTGCTCAGTGGTGCATGTGTCAGGAGAGAAGCTGAAGCCTATCTAGAAAGCACACCACTGAACTTGGGCATCTGGCCAATGTTTAACACCACCAGTGCAGTGCAATGTTGTTTTAATGATTTATTCCAATGTCAAGGCCAAGAGAAGCATTTTCCAGAACTCTCAATGAAAAGACTTGAATTTGCATACTAGTAGAGAAGCAAAATGTATTTGTTTCTTTCATCATTGGAAGATGGGACAGAGAGGTGATCATGGAAGCAAGGATTAGCGATTTCTAAATCTTTCAGTTCTAAAACATACCTGTTCAACAGATACCACTTTAATCAGGATTTCAATACAACAAAACACTGTAATATCTGGGAATCATCAGCTTAAAGGAGCAGACAATTTTCAGAGTTGCTTATTATTTTTTCAGAAAGATTGCATTTTGGTCTATCCTACATTCTGAAGATTGAAACACAGAGATATTCCACACACTAAACTGAAATAATTAACAAAAGCAGCATCTTAAGTAAAAATAGACACTGAAACTACCAAATCTATTTTGATGTCACTATTCTGTTGAGTTTGTACACAACCCTTTGAGGATATTTTCAATAAATTTTCTAGATTAAAAGCTATTTGTACTTTGTACACATCTGGTTATAATAAAGGGTAACTGAGAAACTCTATATCACATTTTATAAACTATTCAAGGGAATGAGAAAAAATAATTATATATTGACATTGTCTCTTGATCCCATCACATCTTTGAATAATTTCCTTTCCTTACCCTCCTACATTCTGTTACATGCCCTATGCTTGACCTTCCTGCTCCACATTGTCTAGTTCTGATAGCCCTGTCTTCTTTATCAGTATAAGCCAAGCAATGCCATCTATCCTTTATCTTTTATGAAATTACTAGAGGCCCGGTGAACAAAATTTCTTGCTCTTAGGGGTGTTACCTCAGCCAGGCCTAAACCCTCTCACAGTTTGGGAGCCCTCGGGGGATGTCCACCTGCTAGCTTAGGCCCATGCCCCCAGGGATCAGGCCTACGCTGGCAGTCAGACATCCCTCTGGAATCACGGGAGCTCTCTAGGGATGTCCAATTGACAGGAGGAGTGGGCCTAAGCCATAGTCAGACATCCTTAGTGCTGCCGAGGAGGCAGGAGAGGTTCCCATCACCACCTATGCACTCGCAGCTGTCAGCCCGGCTTGTTACTGAGTGAAACTTCCCCTGTGGGAGCACACTGACCACCAGGAAGTAGCTCTTAATTTGAGCATCAGCCCCCTGGTGGTGGTCAGTATGCATCATAGCCGCTGATCCTTTCCAGTCATTCTGCCATTAGGGCCAATTTGCATATTACCCTTTTATTATATAGGACTACTAGAGGCCAGATGCACAAAAATTTGTGCACTTGTGGGGGGGGGTGTCCCTCTGCTTGGCCTGTGCCCTCTCTCAATCTGGGACCCTTTGAGGGATGTCCACCTGCTGGCTTAGGCCTGCTTCCTGGGTGATTGGGCCTAAGATGGCAGCCAGACATCCCTCTGGAAGCCCGGGAGCCCTTGGGGGATGTCAACTTGCCAGTGGCAAGCAGGCCTAAGCTGCAGTCGGACATCCTTAGTGCTGCTGAGGAGGCAGGAGAGGCTCTCACAACCACCACTGTACTGGCAGACTTCTGGCTTGTGACAGAGCAGAGCTCCCCTTGTGGGAGTGCCCTGACCACCAGGGCAGCTCCTGCATTGACCATCTGCCTCCTGGTAGTCAGTGTGTGTCATAGTGACATCATTCCCAGTTGTTCTGCTATTAGGGTCAATTTGCATATTACTCTTTTATTACATAGGATAGAGGCCTGGTGCATGGGTGGGGACCAGCTGGTTTGTCCTGAAGGGTGTCCCAGATCAGGGTGGGGATCCTGCTGGGGTGCCTGGCCAGCCTGGGTGAGTGACTGATGGCTGTTTGCAGGCTGGCCAGATACCCCAGGGTGAGACACTCACCTTGAAGGGGATGTCACTCACCTTGAAGGCTGGCCACATCCCCTTCAAGGTGAGTGTCCCACCCTGGGGTATCTGGCCAGCCTGGGTGAGGAGTTAAGGGCCATTTTCAGGCTGGTCACATTCCCTTCAGGGAGAGGGTCCCTGCTAGGATGCCTGACCAGCCTGGATATGGGGCTGAGGACCATTTTCAAGCTGGCCACATCACCTTCGAGGAATGGGGTCCTGCTAGGGTACCTGGCCAGCTTGGGTGAGTGGCTGATGGCTATTTGCAGTGAGGCTGGCTGGAATTTATTTAATTTCTAAAGTTGAAACTTTGTTGCCTTAACTGGAGCCCAGGTCAAGTTGCCCCTGACAACCCAGGCTCACAGCGCTTCCTTGAGCCCAAGGCTGGAAACAGGTCTCTGGCATTTATTTATCTTCTATACATGAAACTTTGTTGGAGAAACTTTGTTGCCATGGCCAGCTGATGCAGACAGGAACCTTAGCTTTCTGCATAGCCGGGCAAACCTCCTGCTTGTTCCAGCTTCGTGGTTGCTGTCTGCCATCTTGGCTGGGTTAATTTTCATATACTCGCTCTGATTGGCTGGTAGGCGTGGCTTGACTGGTGGGCATGGCTTAGGTGTAACAGAGTGAGGGTCAATTTGCATATTACTCTTTTATTAGATTAGATTATTTGATTTAGTATTTACTAATCCTGTTTTCTGTCATGCTTGAGTTTTTAATCTCATAGTACTTAATTTTTAGTTTTGTAGCTTCTATTTTTTTTATTTTATATATCCTAATTAGTGTTGAGATCTTTATTTTGTCCATTTTCTTACATTTTCTTTAATGTGTTGTTAAGACTGTCACTTTAGGTCCTGTCCTTTAGTTTTAATATGTGGATAATCCTTATGTTTCCCTTTACTGTCTATTTTTCCTTCATTATTATTATCTATCACATTTAATGAATCTTCTCATATCTCATAATACTTGGTATACTTGGTAGTATGCTATTGATAGATACCCATAGAGATAGAAATTGATGCCATTTATTTCTAATAAATGTACCATTTTTTGCAGATATTCTGAAAGGATGATATTCAGTCTAATCAGATATTGAACCAAGATAGAATTGCATTAAAACTCCAGTTGATTTGGGGAGCTTCTTTTTAGATATTGCTTATTAGCTAGATAAGTGCATTCATTTCTAATTAAGAATATGAAATCAGAGAGAGAACCAAGATGGCGGCATAAGGCATATACCTTCATGTGCAGCCTCCCACAACCACATTAAAAAAATACAACTATAAAGCTAAACAGCCATCCTCCAGAACCAAGGGATAGGAAGCTTTACAACTACAAGGCAAGAGAAGGAGTGCATTGAGACTGAGTAGAAGTTCCCGGCGCCAAAACAGAGAGGTACGGACTGGCATGAAACGGTGGCAGCATGGGCAAATGGTGGTGACAGCTGCACCTGGGTCCACAGCTTGGAAGGGGTTTACAAGGTCTGGGGTTGCACTGAATGCATTGCGGGTGGTCTGGCATCAGGGTGTAAGACGAGTTGCATTCTAGCAGAACTGTTTGCAGTGATCACTGATGCGAAGCTCTGAAACTTGGGGACTCAGGGGTGCACAGACACCAGGGAGTGGAGACGCCAAAATGGGGAAAAGCTGCAGAGCCAGCTGAGGGGCAGCCATCACGGGTTGCTCTGCTCCAGTGATTCTGAGACCCCACCCCACCCAATTTACAACCCCACTCAGGCTGTGTGCCTGTCTACCTGCAGCCTAACCTAACAGACTGCAGCTGGGACAGAGGACTCCAAAAATTCCAAACCCCAAACAATGAGGAGAAAGGCCTGGAGGTCATTTCCTTTCAGTGACACCAACAGCAATCAAGACTTAACTACAAGAAGACTGTGCACCCAGCGCTCAAAGGCGTGCACCAAAAATATCCACCCCAGGTGATAGGGGAGGCTGAATCACTGGGCCCTGTAGGACACCTAGCACAGAAAGTCACTCTATCAACACAAGGAAGCAGCCAAAATGTGGAGACAAAGAAACAGATCACAAATGACAGAAATGAAGGAAAGTGAACAACTGGATATAGGGCTCAAAACCAGTTATAAAGCTACTCAAGAACCTTCTACGAACCTCCGAGGAACTAAGTGAGACCTTCAAGGATCTTAATGAGAATACCAAAAAAATGGAAAAAGACCAATCATAAATTAAGCATACACTGAGTGAAATAAAGAATAATATACAGAGATCCAACAGCAGACTAGAGGATCACAAGAATCAAGTCAAAGATATGAAATACGAAGAAGCAAAATACACCCAACCAGAAAAGCAAAAAGCAAAAAGAATCCAAAAATATGAAGATAACGTAAGGAGCCTCTAGGATAACTTCAAGCGTACCAACATCAGAATTATAGGGGTGCCAGAAGAAGAGAGAGAGCAAGATACTGAAAGCCTATTTAAAGAAATAATGACAGAAAACTTCCCCCACTGGTGAAAGAAGTGGACTTACAAGTCCAGGAAGCACAGAGAACTACAAACAGAAAGGAATCCAAAGAGGACCACACCAAGACACATCATAATTAAAATGCCAAGGGCAAAAGACAAAGAGAGAATCTTAAAAGCAGCAAGAGAAGAACAAATAGTTATCTGCAAGGGAGTACCCATATGACTGTCAGCTGATTTCTCAACAGAAACCATGCAGGCCAGAAGGGAGTGGCAAGAAATATTCAAAGTGATGAATAGCAAGAACCTACAACCAAGATTACTCTACCCAGCAAAGCTATCACGTAAAATTGATGGTCAAATAAAGAGCTTCACAGACAAGAAAAAGCTAAAGGAGTTCATCACCACCAAACCAGGATTATTTGAAATGCTGAAGGGCATTCTTTAAGAAGAGGAAGAAGAAGAAAAAGGTAAAAATAAAAACTATGAACAAAGTGAGAATAAATACATATTTATCAACCAGTGAATATAACAATTAAATCAATAGAAATATCTGATGAATAGAATATATTCGTGAATAGAATAGAATTAAGGGCATAGAAAGGGAATAGACTTACAATTCTAAGTGGAAAGAGGGTGTGAGGGGTATGGAAAGAGACTGGACAAAAATCTTACATCTATGGATGAAGACAGTGGTGGGGGTAAGGGCATGGTTTGGGGGGGGGGAACCAGGTGGAGGGGAATTATGGGGGTTAAAAAAAAGAAACTTATGTAATAATCTGAACAATAAAGATTTATTTTAAAAAAAGAATATGAAATCATTTGGTCAGAGATACTTATTATTTTAATATTAGCTTTAGTAGAAATCTGATGTAGTAACTTCGTTGTGGTAGCATTTCCCAAGTGATGGTCAGCAGAATTATGTGTTAAAGAGGAAAATATTAAATTACATAGTCAAAAACTTTTGAAACACTGCACTGCCAAGTAGGTATTTTCAAAATCATGTAAACATAATAAATCCCTGTGTTAAACAATAAAAATATGTTTTTCAGAAATATTTGATTTGGGGATACATTTATTTTTCCTGAAAATTTGTCACTATCTCACAACACACTAATACTCTTACGAACATTTTGGGAAGCTTGCCATAAGGGAATATCCAAGTCTACTGTCAATTCTCTTTTCTTCTTTCATGTGCCTGTTTTTTTTCTTTTATTTCTTATTACATGGCTTTACCACAATGTAAATATTATGTGTAAAGCTGATGAAATGTCTGAATCCCTATGGAACTACTAAAAATTTCCCAGAGAGTTCATGTCATGTTTAAATACAAATTATGTTGTCTAAACTTCTCTTTCCTTTGTTATGACAACTATATTAGTTTCTTTTACCTACTGACATAAATTACCTTAGATTTAGTGACTAAACAACATGATTTTATTAGGTGACAGTTCTGGTTGTTGAAAGTCTGACTGCTTAGTGATTGGACTCAAATTAAAGTGCTTGCAGGGCTGCATTTTTTTCTTAAGGTCTAGAAGAGTATGGTAGATAGAATAATGGGCCTTCATCTGTGTCCAAATCCTCTTATCCCTGGAATTTGTGTTCTATTTTATGGCAAAGTATACTGGAATTCAGGTGGAATTAAAAGTGCTGATTAGCTGACCTTGAAGAGTTTATTGGATTATTTTGGTAGGTCCAAATGGCCCATAAAAGTGAAAGCAGGGGATAGGAGAAGGATGAATGTCTTATGCAGCATGAGCAATATAATCAGCCATTATTGGTTTTGAAGATCAGAGACAGTCACAAGCCAAGAAACGTGTGCAGCCTACAGAAGCTGGAAAAGTCTAGAAAATAGATTCTCCCTGAGAGCTTTCTCATGGCCTGCAGCCCTTTGGAACTTGTGAAACCTGTTTCAGACTGGTGACCTTCAGAAGCTTAAGATGATTGTGAAAATTAATTTTAAGTCTCAACTTCACTAGGCCACAGTGCAGGGAACTAAGATATTTGATCACGTACCAGTCCAGATGCCATAGTGAAGATATTTTGTAGATGAGATTAATACTTAAATCAGTAGCCCTACCCTCTATAATGTGGGTGGGTCTCATCCAGTCATTTGAAAGCCTTAAAATAAAGACTTATTTCCACCAAAGGAAAGGGAATTCTCGCAGCAGATTGCTTTAGGGTTTGAGCAGCAACATACTTATTCTTTAGGTTGCCTATCTGTCATGCAGATTTCAGATTTATCAGCCCCCAAATAGCATGACAAAGCTACTGTAAATCTTTTCTGTCTCTCTCTATGTACACACATATATACATATATGTATGTGTGAATACCACCCCCACACACACATACCTTATTGTTTCTCTAGAGAACACTGATTAATACAATAATACAATTGTATTGTTTTAAACCATCATGTTTATGATGGTTTGTTGCAGTAACAATAGGGAACTAATACAAGGATAATCCATTTCCTTGTCATGTCTTTATAATCCAGGCTAATCTCTTTATTTTAAGGTCAATTGACTATCAGCCTTATTTTCATTGTTAACCTTAATTCCCTTTACCTCTTAACAACATATTCACTTCTCTTGGACATTATGATATAGGCATCTTTTGGGACAGGTGCCTTCTTCTGCCTACTACCACAACCATTTTATCAAAACATGAAACTACTAATTTTGATATTTAAAGGAAACCAATTAACTTTTAGAGGAAACTCCATACTGTTTTCCACAATGGCTGCACCAGTCTGCATTCCCACAAGCAGTGCACGAGGGTTTCTTTTTCTCTGCATCCTCTCCAGCACTTGTCATTTGTTGATTTGTTGTTGATAGCCATTCTGACAGGTGTGAGATGGTACCTTATTGTTGTTTTGATTTGCATCTCTCGGATGATTAGTGACTTTGAGCAAGTTTTCATATGTCTCTTGGCTTTCTGAATGTCCTCTTTTGAAAGTTGTCTATTTAGGTCCTTTGTCTATTTTTTGATTGGATTGTTTATCTTCCTTTTGTTAAATTGTATGAGTTCCCTATAAATGTTGGAGATTAAAGCCTTATCAGTAATAACATTGGCCAAATATGTTCTCCCATGCAGTGGGCTTTCTTGTTGTTTTGTTGATTATTTCTTTGGTGTGAAGAAGCTTTTTATTTTGATGTGCAGTCACTATGGAAGACAGTATGGAATTTCCTCAAAAAATTAAAAATGGAACTCCCATTTGACCCCGTGATCCCACTTCTAGGAATATATTCCAAGAAACCAGAAACACCAATCAGAAAGGATATATGCATCCCTATGTTCATAGCAGCACAATTTACCACAGCGAAGATTTGGAAAGAACCTAAGTGCCCATCAGCAGATAAATGGATTAGAAAACTGTGGTACATCTACACAATGGAATACTATGTGGTTATAAAAAAGAAGGAATTCTTACCATTTGCAGCAGCATGGATGGAACTGGAGAGCATTATGCTAAGTGAAATAAGCCAGTCAATGAAAGAAAAATATCACATACTCTCACTCATTTATGGATAATAATAACCATTATAAACTGGTAAACAAAAATAGATACAGAGGCAGAGCAGCATTGAACAGACTGTTAAACTATATTGGGAAGGCTGGGGAGGATTGGGGGGGGGCGTTAAGAGATCAACTGAAGGACTTGTATGCATGCATATGAGCATAACCAGTGGACACAAGACACTGGGGTGTAGGGGAGACCAGGGGAGGTCAAGGGAAAAAATGGAGACTTATGTAATACTCTTTGTAATACTTTAAGCAATAAAACAATTTTTTAAAAAGTATAAAAAAAGAAACATTGGGCAAATCAAAAATAATAATAAAGGAAATCAATTAGTGTTGATTTCAATAAATTTGTTTGGTCCATGGAATTCTTGTCCTTAAATTATTCCTGATTTTCAGGCATTGAGCATTTCCTGGATAGTGGCTTCTAGCCCTAGGTTCTTGAAATTCTCACTCAAAAAGAAAGAAGTGCTATATTGCTTCATATTTTCCAAGACTAGACTCACTAAGTTATTATGGTAAAGAGAAAACTTTGGAGCCAATGCTTTGTGATTACAATTGGCAAAATCAGTTAAGCTCATTTTTAATCCATTCACATGACCTCTTTATAAAATTGTATGCAGCTATTTATTCTTTGCACTAAATGTTAAAATAGCATTTTAATAGCTAACCTATTATTTAGCAGTTATTATTTATTAGGAAAATAAAGTTGTTTTGTTTTTTAATCACCCATGATCTTGATATCATCTAGGTTTGTCATTTGTTACCAGTCCAAACAGCATAGTATTTTAGTATACAGCATATTTATTGTGTGCTTTGGTTTTGGAATGCACATGTGCGCACACACACATGCACACACACATAGAGATTTAATTTAGCTTTGTAATTCATTTTCTTAGCTTTTAAAGATACTTTTTTACCAGGACAATGCACCATATTTTTTTCAAGGCCAAAATAGTGGTAAAGTGCTGACAGTCCCTGTGTAGCTTTAGGCTTTGACAGCAGAGTTCATTACAGCAAAACCAGAGGGACTTTGAGCTTGAGAGCAGAGGAAGGATGAAGCCATGCTGATTGCTAACAGATATGGTCCTGAGCATACAAGAGTAAGGGACAACTGCATAAATGAGTCCCTCTTGCTCCCTGCCTTCCTAGCTTATAAATGGAAGGAAAACAAATATAAGTGATTTATTCTAGAATATTTAACCAGTGCTATTACTAACGCCTTATGATTACGTAACTATCAGCAGTAAATATTTGAATTGCCATTCAAGTATATAAGACAAGAATATCATTTTGGTTAATAAGATGTAAGCTGTAATAGAAAAAGTCCTCATGTAAGATTTAAGATGGAATATTTAGACCTACTGTAGCACCCACCTGGTTTGTGTCACTAAGTCATTTAACCATTCCCTCTGCAAAATGAGGACTGTGTATAGATTACACTAAAGCCTTTGCTAGTTCTTTTAACCCATCATTCTAATTACATTACATTTTTCTGATTCCTCAGAATTAAATCTACCCCTCTGCTTTTTTTTAGGTTAAGTATTAAGAACATAGACTGCCTTTTGTTTTAATCTAATCATCCTTAAATGTTAGTGTCCCTAGAATTATGTCTGACATATCCTTTGTATTCACTTCAGCAATAAGGAAAATACTTAAAAAATAGATATTTAATTCTCATTAATATAAAATTAATTAATTCCAAATATATCTAATGCATGAATGTTATTTGTTTTTATGCATTAATGTTTTTATATTTATGAGTTATTTGGTAACCCTATTCTTAATTTTTTGAGGAATCACCAGACTGCTTTCCATAGTGGTAGTGTCAGTCTACATTCCCACCAGCAGTGGATGAGGATTTGAGGGTTCCATTTTCTCCATAACCCTCCAACATTTGTTATTGCTTGTCTTGTTGATAATGGCCACTCTAACAGGTGTGAGGTGATATCTTATTGTAGTTTTGATTTGCATTTCCCTAATTGCCAGTGAGGTTAAGCATTTCTTCATATACCTATTGGCTGTTCATATGTCTTTTGGGGAGAAGTGTATTTTCAGGACCTCTGCCCACTTTTTGATTGGGTTGTTTGTTTGGTGTTGAGCTTTATGTGTGCTTTATATATTTTGGAAAATAAACCTCTATTGGAGATACTGTTTGCAAACATCATCTCCCACCTGGTTGGCTGCCTCTTTGTTCTGTTGTCAGTTTCTTTTGCTGTTCAGAAGCTATTTAGTTTGATACAACCTCATTCATTTATTTTTGCTTTTACTTCTCTTGCCTTTGGAGTTAACTTTATAAAATATTCTCTATGACCAAGGTTCATAAGTTTGGCACCTATATTTTCTTCTATGTAACTTATTTTTTTTTGGTCTTGTATTTAGGTCTTTAACCCATTTTGAATTAGTTTTTGTACATGGGGACAAACTGTAATCCAGTTCCATTCCTTTGCATGTGGCTTTCCAGTTTTCCCAGCACCATTTATTGAAGAGACTATCTTTACTCAATTGTGTGTTTATGGCTCTTTTGTCAAAAATTATCTGTCCATATACATGTGGTTTTATAGCTGCATTCTCTATTCTGTTCCAAAGATCTGTTTGTATGTTTATCTGCTAATACCATGCTGTTTTGATTATTGTAGTTCTGTAGTATAATTTGAAGTCAGGTAATATAATACCTCCAGCTTTGTTCTTTTTTCTCAAAATTGCTTTGGATATTCAGGGTTTTTTTGTGGTTTAATACAAACCTCATGATTTCTTTTTCTCTTTCTTTAAAAAATGACATTGTGATTTTGATGATGATTGCATTAAATCTGTATATTGCTTTGGGTAATATGATCTTTTTAACTATGCTGATTCTTCAAATCTGTGAATATAGGATATTTTTCCATTTTGCTCCATCGTTTTCAATTTCTTTTAATAATGCTTTGTAATTTTCACTATATAGGTCTTCCACATTCTTTGTTAAACTTATTCCTATGTATTTTATTCTTTTGGTTGCAATTGCAAAAGGAATTGTTTTTTATTTCTTTTTCTGAAGTTTTGTTGTTAGTATACAGAAAAACAATGGATTTTTGTACATTCATTTTGTATCTTGCTACTTGACTGTTTTTATTGTTTCTAATCATATTTTGGTGTAGTCCTTAGAGTTTTCTATATACAGAATCATGTTGTCTACCAAAAAGTGACAGTTTTACTTCTTCCTTCTCTATTTAGATGCCTTTTATTTCTTTCTATTGTTTTATTTCTCTGGCTAGAACTTCCAGAACTACGTTGAATAAGAGTGGTGTGAGTAGACATCCTAGTCTTATTCCTGATCTTAAAGGAAAAGCTTTCAGTTTTTTACCACTGAGAATGATATTAGCTGAGGGTGTATCATATGTGTCCTTTATTTTGTAGCAATATACCAATATATACCTGTAAAACTTGAAAACATGTATTTGCAAAGATGTATGCACTCCTATGTTCATTGCAGCATTATTCACGGTGGCCAACACATGGAAACAACCAAAATGTCCTAAAATAGAGAACTGGATAAAGAAGATGTGGTACATATACATAATGGGATACTACTCAGCCACTAGTAGAAGAAGAGAAAAAGACCACTCATGCTTATTTTTCCATGATACGGGAAGGATGTCACTAGGGTATATCCGCATTGCCTTTCCTTGACAGCAGAGTCTAAATGAGAAGGATAGCTAATATGACAATTTTTGTTGGACTAACATTAAGAAAAAAATGTAAAAATATTAAATGTCTGTATACATGTTCCATCCAGAGATGCCATGGAACAATTGTAAAAAGTTAAAAATCCTGCATTGCAACTAAAATCAAGAAAGACGTGATCACCATATTCTATTTCTAATTGTTGAAAAGGTATTAATAGGAAGGAATAGATAAATGAAATGACAGTTGCTCCTGAATTATTTCAAAGGGAAACAAACCGCCAAAACAATACCACATGAATCATGCAAATTTTAGAAAGGTAAAGAATTTTCAAGAAAATAAAGTACAGAATAAAATGTCCAGTGTTTTGAAAATCACCCATCTCACCTCATTACTAACAGAACCACAGAATGCTGCCATATATATATATATATATATATATATATTCACTAGCAAAACAAAGTGCTTACATTTTTGACAATATTTTTATACTGGATATTTGCCATACAAATTTAATATTTTATATTTATACTAGAAGCCCGGTGTACAAAAATTTGTGCATGGGGGGGGGGGAGTCCCTCAGCCCAGCCTGTGCCTTCTCACAGTCTGGGACCCCTTGGGGGATGTCCACCTTCTGGCATGCCTGGCCAGCCTGGGTGAGGGGCTGATGGCCCTTTCAGGCAGCCCACAGCGCCTTCAGGGTTTGGGTCTCTACTGGAGTACCTGGCCAGCCTGGTTGAGGCTCAGAGGGCCGTTTCAGGCTGCCCACAATCCTCCAGGGTTTGGGTCCCTACTGGGGTGCCTGGCTGGAAGCAGGTATCTGGAATTTATTTAACTTCTATAATTGAAACTTTATTGCCTTGGTCTCCTGCTCAAAGCCTGGGTTGCCCCTGGCAACCCAAGGTCCAAGCCCTGCAGGTATCTGGGGTTTGCTTATCTTCTATAATTAAAACTTTGTAGCCTTGAGTAGAGTTCAGGGCCTGCAGGGCTCTGGCTTCCTCCATTGCCCAGGGCAACTCCAGCTCTGTGGCCACCGCCATCTTAGCTGAGTTAATTTGCATATTTGCCCCGATTGGTTGGTGGGCATGGCTTGTGGGCATGGTTTGTGGGTATAATGAAGTGAGGGTCAATTTGCATATGACTCTTTTATTAGATTAGATTACTATTGCTCCACTATTTTTATCTATTTTTATTTTACAAGTGGATAAATTTATATTTTTCAGCATTTAAAGAAACAACTTAAATATATGCATTAAAATAACAGCAAGTAAAACATTAGTAAAAGTAGGCCTAAAAAATGTTTTTCTTAGAAATTATTTTCAGTGATCATACCATGACATGTAAATTAGTCTCTTCTCTCAATAAATATATTTGTTAAAAGATTGAATCAATGCATTAATGAATGGATACGTCTATTTTCTTTTTCAAAAAAATATATTTTTATTGATTTCAGAGAGGAAAGGAGAGGGAGAGAGATAGAAACATCAATGATGAGAGAGAATCATTGATCAGCTATCTCCCACACACCCCACACTGGGAATTGAACTCGCAAACCAGGCATGTGCCCCTGACCAGGAATCAAACTGTCACCTCCTGATGCATAGGTTGATACTCAACTACTGAGCCATGCCAACCAGTCTGGATATGTCTATTTTCAAAGACATGGAAGAAAATCTGCATACACATACATACAAAGTCATTAATTTACTGCCTAAGACTCTATATCCAGTTATTGCTTAGTGGAATCTATATATCTAATCTACTAAAAGAGTAATATGCAAATTGACCCTCACTCTGTTACACTTAAGCGACACCCACCAGCCAAGCCATGCCCACCAGCCAGTCAGAGTGAGTATATGCAAATTAACCCAGCCAAGATGACAGCCGGCAGCCATGGAGCTGGAACAAGCAGGAGGCTTGCCCTGGCAATGGAGGAAGCTAAGGTTCCTATCTGCCTAGGCCGGCAATGGCCTCCACTCAAAGCAACAAAGTTTTAATTATCTAAACTAATAAAAGCAGAATAGTAAAATTAACCATTTCTCCGGGATGCCCAACAGCCAATCAGAGCGACTGTGTGCAAATTAGCCCAGCCAACATGGCGGCCGCCACTCACGGAGTAAACGGGCAGTGTCCGTTGCAGCAGGAGCGAAAGTGAAATTGCCTGCGCTGCCGCTCGCTTAGCATTGACTGAAAGCAAAACACACATTTGCAACACATTTGCAACATAATAACAATCATAGAATCCTCGGAGCTGAAGCCAGGCCTGAGTCTAAGAGTAACAACATTGTTTCATTATAGAAGCCCGGAGGTGAGGCAGAGAGGAGGCTTCCTTAGTAAAAGGCCTCACCTTAAAGGAACAGCATCAATTATAGAAGATAAACAAACCCCAGAACCTGCGTCCAGCCAGCCTTGCTGGGACATTGGGTCAATGGGAGCTGTGGGCAGCCTTAAAGCCCCTCACCCAGGCTGGTCAGGCACGCCAGCAGGTGGGCATCCCCCAAGGGGTCCCAGACTGTGAGAGGGCACAGGCCAGGGTGAGGGACCTCCCGAGTGCACAGAGCGGCTGTAGGGCAGAACAGCGCAGGACCCAGGACCTGTGAGTGGGAAACAGGCAGCAGGGTTGGAGGGCACCGGGAAGCGGGTAAGAGGTGGCAGGGGTCGGAGGCCTGCTTGGCAGCTGTCCAGGCCCTTGAATGGGGCATCGGGGAGCGGGAAAGAGGCAGTGGGGGGTCAGTGGCCTGCTTGGTGGGTTTCCCAGGCCCCTTTCAGGGAACTGGGGAGCGGGAAAGCAAGGTGGTGGGACGGGGAGAGGGAAAGAGGCGGGGGGGGGTCTCGGCCTGCTTGGTGCCTGCCTAGACCCTTTGCGGGGCACCGGGGAGTGGGAAAGCAAGGCTGCAGGGGCCGGGGTCCTGCTTGGCAGCTCCCCAGGCCCCTTGGCGGCACCGGGAAGTGGGAAAGGAAGGCAGCAGGGGACAGGTGAGTGGGAAAGAGTCGGCGGCCTGCTTGGCGGCTTCCCAGGTCCCTTCTGGGGATCAGGGAGCAGGAAAAGGCTGGCCTGACCACGAGGCGGG
>PVJC01037198.1:6337-17433 GCA_004026665.1 Murina feae | reverse complement strand
TCAGCAGTATTCATGTCTCTAAACTGGAAGCCACCCAAATGTCCAACAACAGAATGGATTAAAAACACTGTAGAAATGTTCATGCACTGAATCTTTACACAAAACAATGAAGGAGAACAAACTGTTTTTACATGAAACCACATTGATGCATTTCACAAACGTAAGGCTGGGCAAAATAAGCTATGCACAAAAGAATGCAGACTATATGGTTCTTTTAAAATAAACTTGAGAAATAGATAAAATTCATCTAATGTATTAGAAGTCAGTCTTCCTCCTGGACATGTGATAATGAGAAAGGTGCAACATGAGAGCCCTCCTGGAGTTCTATTCTCTCTCTCTCTCTCTCTCTCTCTCTCTCTCTCTCTCTCTCTCTCTCTCTTTTGATCTGGGTGCTGGTGGCAAGGGTGGATTAATTTTATGAGTATCATTGAGATCTTTTTAAAAAAAATGTATTTTATTGATTTTTCACAGAGAGGAAGGGAGAGGGATACAGAGTTAGAAAACATTGATGAGAGAGAAACATCGATCAGCTGCCTCCTGCACACTCCCCACTGGGGATGTGCCCTCACCCAAGGTACATGCCCTTGACCAGAATCAAACCTGGGACCCTTGAGTCCGCAGGCCAACACTTTATCCACTGAGCCAAACCGGTCAGGGCTCATTGAGGTCTTTCTATGGGTGGGCTTATTTGCATGTATGTTGTACAGCAACTTACAAAGTTTATGTTTATGTTAAAATAAGCAATAGAGTTTAGAGAGAAAATCATGTGTAGATGAATCTTTAATATGTGTTATAACTAGCATTTCAGAGCATTTGCTATTTTGGGGCTGGGGATGATAACAATAAGATTTTAATCTGGAAACCCACTGAAGGCTTCTCTCCAAATCGAAAAACTATCTAACACTCTGCTCCAGCCATAATGTCAAATGTTTATAAGAATATTGCCCACATGATCCCATTTCCCATTTGATCCTTTCATTGCTCTGATTATGATCCTCCATATCAGCAGGCTTCTCCTGCTACAGACTCAGCAAGTCTCCCAAAGAGGAAACGAGAATGTTTTTTCTTAGGGAATGTATGCTGGTCCTTGGAGATTGCCTCAGTCTTTTCCTCGGTTTTCTCAACAGAGCTTAGAATATTAAGGAAAACTGACATCAAAGTTATGTGTCTATAGCTTTAAGAATCTATATTCCCTCATCTGAAAATAGAAATTTATTCATTTCCAGTTTGGGGAGGATTTCCATGATTTCCCAAGTAGTAATAATTAGTATGATTCCATGTCAATGTACTATGTAAATGCATTTAAAATTTCATTTAATCCCAGTCTCTATAATTGGTTGCTACTCCTGATCATCCATGCTTAGAGTGAAATACATATTTTGAATATTTTTAACATTACAAGCTGTGCATGTCCTTATGGAGATAAAAAATACTTTTTATTAGCTACTAATTTTTTTACACTTGCACAAGTCCACAACGTTTTTCAAGGCTGAATTCAATTCCAATTCCCTGCCTTCACATTAAAGCCTACACAAACTGCTCCCTATGAATAGTTATTTAATCTTTTATTAGAGCTTTTAATTTTACTCTTCCCTCAGCAACCTATTCCCCTGCTTACAAACCTTATGGTCAAGAAATTTTTCCCAAGAACTAATATGAATTTTCAACTTTTTATTTCTTACCATTCTAAGAGATTTGCTAGATCTTCCCTCTCCACCCTCCCCTACCACTATTCTTCTCTAATACACACAATTCCTTTATTTTCTCCCTTCCATTTCTAATGCCAACTGTTGCCAAGCATTAACCAGCACGACCTGCCATAAGTAAGCATAACATACATGCTAACGTTATCAACATAGGATAAGAAAGCTGATTCAGTCTATTATGAGTATAATCTCAACTATTTAATCCCTGTCTACCCTCAATTTACTAATCTACTAAATTCAAATAATAGTATCTATTCCATAAGGTTATCCTGAGGATTCTGATGCAGAATATGGGGCCAAGCCTTTGCTTGTTTGCACTAAAAACTCAATACTGTTGTAATTATTACTAGAGGCCTGGTGCACACAATTTGTGAACAGGTACAGCCCCTCGGTCTGGCCTGCAATCAGGGCCATCTTCCCTGGCTGCCTGCAGCCGCCCGCTCTCCTGCTGCCACCCACCCCTAGTTCCCCGTTTGCCATTGGGTGATTGGAGCCCGCTGGCTGAGGGGAGGGGGGGAGAGACTGAGAGGTTGGCCTTTTGCGCTCACTCACTGGCCCCACCTCCACTGCGGGTTGCCCTCTGTGTGTGGGGTGACTGGTGGGGTGGGGACCTTGGCCTAGCGCCACCTGCATCCCCTGCTACCCAACCCTGGTTCCCCGTTTATCATCAGGCGATCATAGCCTGCCGGCCAGGGAAGGGACCAAGAGGGGGTCAGTGTGCCTCATAGTGACTGGTCGAGCAGTTGTTCTGGTCATTCCATGGTTAGGGTCAATTTGCATATTGCCCTTTTATTATAGAGGAGGATTGTGGTAGTTTTTGGTTGCACATCAATGAAATAGCTACATCTAAAAGGGAGGGCAGGGCAGAATGTTACCATGATTCATTGTGCAAGAATCAGTGCTTTTTATATACAGCAATGAGGGGTGCAGGGGTCCAGCACCATCAGCCATAATGGCACCCCCTTCCCTGCATATGTGTTGTGTTCAGTCCAAGTTTTAAATTCGGGGAGGGTGCACCTTATTTCTCCAGCATGGCTCAGGCTACTTAGCACTCCTGGGTCAACGAGCCAAGAGCAGGAGTCCACAGACGTCACCGGGAGAGATCCACTGCCATGTCAGGAGCCGTGCTCTGCAGCCTTTCCTCCTGGCGCTCTCATCCATTAGTACAACAGCTACTGCTACTCCTATAACTTCTGCTGCTGCTGCTGCTGCTGCTGCTGTTATTGCTACATCCCCTTTTGTAACTATTAGCAAGCTACTCTAGCACTTCATCTTGAATCAGTGAGAAACCAGATCATAAACACGACGAAATCCTCACCCACACATCATGCCAGGATGGAAACTGTCATTGCTGCCCCTGGTGACACAATAAGGAAATAATAAAAATCAAATTAAAAGGCATTTATTTGGAGGAATTTAACCTTATGAATTTAAAGAAGACATAATCCCATGACAGACTTAGGGTGAGGATAACTGAGGAATCCCTCACAAAACCTCAACTAATGACGCATAACAATGATAAACAGCTTCCAGAGATTTAGCTACACCTTCTAATTTGCACATTATTTCTGCCTTTATCCAGCACACTCTAAACATGACATATACACATCATTTCCACCTCTACCTGGCACAGCGTTGCAAGTAACTGTTGATAAAATGAGATTAAATTAGATTTAATTTATCCAATTTTGATTAAATTCTTTACTTAAATCATTTTTCACTTAAACAGCTAAATTGCCATGGCTATTACACTTCTTTGGGTATATATAGCCAAACACATTCAGACAATATTTACTTGAATAAATGTCGACAAATACTGTAAGTAAATATTTACCTGGATGCATAGCTATAAGGTATAATTATAATTATGAAATTAACTTGATTGACCTAGCAACGTCATTTCTCTTTCCCCTAATTGAAGGGCATCGTGCTGGTGCACTCAGGAAAAGAAACCAAGATACTGGAAAATAAAGACTATGGCTGAATAAAATTATGTTGCTGGATTAAACTTATTAAGGGCAGCAGAACAAATTAAAAAAAAAAGGGAAAAAAAGAGTCTATAGGTGATGGTGTGATGGACAAAGTATGGACTCTAGAGTTGAACAATCCAACCCTGGGGTACAATCCTAGCTCTGCTGCTTGTTGTGAATTCATGAACCAATTCCTAAATTCACCTGCTGCAGCCTCCGGAGAACAGGCGGGACAGAAGCTACTTCAAGGCGGGACTCTGACAAGACAACACCTGGACAACGCCTGGGCAATGCCTGGGGTCCAGCATGGAGCAGGCACACCATGCCTTCCTGGGTCACCACTTTCTCAAAAGAAAGTGGAAACCAGCTTATTCTGCATTTGAACAGGTCAAATAATATAAACAATTTACAGAAGCATAAAACTTATCATGTTAAAACAGTACTTTACATTTTTTTTATTAAGAAAATGTCAGGCGTAACATCTCCTTTAACTCCGTAATGAGAACACAAATTAGGGAAAGTCTAATTTTATTTAGATTAGCTGAGAGATTTGCTCGAGGCTAAATGGAGGTCTTTGGTCAAATCAGAACAAAAGCCCAGGTCTGCTGACTTTGAGCCATGTGCTAAGATGCATTATTTGCCTGACCTCCAGGTGGCATCTGTTGGGGTGGGGTGGGGGTCAGTTGGGGGAGCTTGTTGTAATTAGCCCTTTTATCTGAATATCAGATTAGGAGCAAAGACAAGTAGGTAGGAAATCAAGAATATTCACTGTGTTCAGAGCAGATACAGTGTGTTGCTTGTGCAAAAATCAATTAAAACTGTAAAAGAGGACAAACTGCATACCAAGGACAGGAATCACACAGGGGCAATTTACCTCAGTTTCAGGGAGACCAAAAAGCAAAAGATGGGCCTGGCCGGTGTGGCTCAGTGGTGGGACTTCAACCTATGAACCAGGAGGTTACCCAGGTAGCGGGCTCGATCCCCAGTGTGGGGCGTGCAGGAGACAGTCAACCAACGATTTTCTCTCATCATTGATATTTCTTTCTCTCTCCCTCTCCCTTCCTCTTTGAAATCAATACAAAAATATATATATTTTTTTTAAAGGAAAAGGTTGTGTATATGGAGAAAAAACACACAAGTGTAACGTACCTTGCCAATAGAGTTTGGGCCAATCCTCTGCATTCTGATGCCTTTACTTCCTACCCCATCCCATCCAGTCTCAATGCAATAGCTCAGTTACAACTGAAGAAGCCAATAGACTCAAGGCATGTTCCAGTTGGAAACATAAAATGGGGAAATAAAAAAAAATTAGGCTCTTTCCCCCCAAATATTTATGGAAATCGTGCTGCAAAACTCCTGAGGAAAATAAGTTACTGTGAAGTGGAAGGAATCAGGATGAGGATAAAAGAGAAATAAAGTAGAAGAGGAAGGCCTTTCCCAGGATCTGTCCTGCACACGTGCACTTACTCTATTCGGAAGGGTGTTGCTACAGCACCCAGCAGGGTAAACTATTATTTACCTCTGGCTATTAGCCAAGCCTACACTGTGTAACAAATACAACAAAAGACATGCTTTACATCTAATTAGACATAAAGGCTGGAACAATGTTCTCCTGAAAGGATGCTTTTAAGATGCTTTCTTGGAATTGAAATAGTAACAACATTTGTTTTGTGTGGTAAACAGAAGCCTTTTGGCAGTGCATTGCTTTCATTTGGAAACTGCCAAGAATTATTTGCTTATCTATGGAATTTCAGTTACTTCCCCTGCCTGTGAGTACACGGATGCTAATCTGGAATAAACAGGGCTGCACAGGGGAACTTTGGGGCTTACTGAGGACACACACACACACACACACACACACACACACTTCAGTATTCACAGTCCTTCCATAGGAGCAGGGGGTGCAGAAAAAAAAAAAAAGGAGAGAAAAAAATGTAAAGGGTAAGAAAAAAGAAAGAGGCAAGAGAATCACCTCACCAAAAATGACATACACGCCAGGAGAGGAGGGGAGGACATTGGAGGACAGGAAGGAAGAGCGATGTCAGAGAAGATGACAATTCCCAGGGGTGAGATCCCAGCAGGAGGGGAAAGGGCTCCATTTTTATTTTAAAAGGAGAAATGGGAGAGCGTTGGGTAGACAGAACAACAGCATAGAAAGTGAGGGGAATGATAGGGACAAAAAATGAGAAAACGACTTTGTCAATCAAGCACAGCCTAATATAATTTGGAAGGGGCGACAGGGTTGTGTAAATGATAATGGTATTTGACAACTTGATCTGTGGTTATAGCTGTTGCCAGCTCTCTATGATTACTATATGGGATTATCCAGGTTTTCTGGGGTTTATCACCATAGGCATGTGGGATTAACAGCCCGATTAAGTGAAGAATTATTCTCCCATCCTATTCTTAGGCTTGTGTAACATCTTCCCAAGTTCCCTCAGCATGCTACATAGAATGCAGTAACTGGGGAGTGATAAGATGTGTATATACATTTATCTATCAATATTTAAAATTCTTCCATCTGGACTTGACTTGCACAAAGATACTAGGTTCACAGAAATTGTTTAAATTAGCAGATATTATTTCGACAGTGAGAACTCAGTGACAGAAAAATGTAAACATAGCCCATACTTCTCAGAGCTGAATTCCAGCCCCTGATGTGTGTGGGAAACCATGTGTCAGAGAAGTGAGTTCAGAAAACCAACTCAGTCCAAGTGGAAAGTAATGTGTGAGTTCAACACATAAAGATGGTTGAAAATCAACCAGATAAAACCTGAAAGAAGGGTTGGGTGTTGCAAGGAAACAGAAAGGAAAGGTTCAAGACAGAAGGAATAACAAAACAATGACCTCTTTGCTTTACAGGGAGTCTTGCCCACTGCCCAGAGCACACACCTGGGAACATTGAGGAGGGATGTCCTAGGGCAGTGGTTCTCAACCTGTGGGTCGCGACCCCTTTGGGGGTCGAACGACCCTTTCACAGAGGTCGCCTAAATACATCCTGCATATCAGATATTTACATTATGATTCATAACAGTAGCAACATTATAGCTATGAAGTAGCAACAAAAATAATTGTATGATTGGGGGTCACCACAACATGAGGAACTGTATTAGAGGGTTGCGGCATTAGGAAGGTTGAGAACCACTGTCCTAGGGGAAGCAGAGCCAAGGTGTGTAGGGACTTAGATGTGTAATATGGATTTAGAGCTTTATAACCAGGGCAATAAAAAGCTTCTGAAAAATTGTTGGTAGGAGTGAACACTACAAAATTTTTATTTTCTAAATATCACTCTGTGGAAAGTGGGAGAGAGGTGGGAAAGACTAGTGTGTCAAGAAGTTCAGGTAAGAAGTTCTTACAGGAGCAGATATGATAGAAGACAGTGGTCTGGACCAGCATGGCAGTGGGAGAGAGGAAGGTCTGGATTCTCCAGGTGAGAACTGGAAGAATCAGTAGGTTGGACAGATTTGGAGAGATGAAGCGTGGTGTCAGTCTGCACAGCTCGGTCAATGATGTTGCTTTTCACTACTCGAGAGGTAAGAGATCAAAAAGAGAGTTGCAAGTGGAGAAGTTACAGGAATGCCAAGCTTCTTGACACCAAGAGGCACGAATCTTCAGCTACAGTGTTGTTGGCTTAACTGAATAGTCCCGTGTCTTCTGAGTCCCCCCATATATAGACATATCTTCATTAAATAATTCAATACAGGTTTATTGAATGAAAGATTGAATTCCAGAATGGATATGAGGAAATAAACACAGCACTGAATCATTTATTATTAGTAAATAAATAATTAAATGAAGGAATAGGTAAGTGGGTGAGAGAAAAATCATGGAAAGAGGGAGACAGTGAACACATGAAAAGATGTGTTTTCCTCATCAGCAAGGTGATACACTGACACTCAAAACAGAGTCAGTCTCCCAGTTTCAAGATGGAGCAAAATAAAATATGCAGCAGAAATTGTACCCAGGCCTGATGAAGCTTCATTTAGGAATGCAGACAGGTTTGCATAGTTTATAGGCATTGATTTTTCCCAGGGAGACAAACAGTTATAAATACTACTCTCTTCTTGAATGCTGTAAAAGAAGCCCAATTGAGACTCCAGACTCTATCCTAATGAGTGTTGACTTCCAGCTTACTACTTCCTTGGATGCATGCATGCTTATTTAATGAACATTTTAGTATGATTTGTTGGACAAATAAGGTAGCAAAATGGTTCCATTTTACCCCTAGAATCAGAGCTCTCTAGGAGTTTTAAGATCAAAATGGTGAAAACAAACAGCAGGATCTAATAAAAACTATTCTAAACTTGCTACATTTCAGCTCCTCTTTGCTCACAGGTGTCCCTGAGGGTGAAGTGGGCACCAGCTAGTGTATGCTAACTGATGGGATCATCGCCTCAAAGAGCTCTTGCATGGTGCCTAAGATGCAATTCAGAGAAACCCACTTCTCACTCATCTCAATGTCAGCATATTTAATAATTCAGAATGGATACAGCTCCGGTGATAAAAGATAGTGCTTTAGCTGACAGCAATATCAATATGTAAAGTAAGAATTTCGAAATCTGCCAGAAAAAGTAAAATCTGAGGAGCACCCTCTGCAACATCTGGCTATGAGACAAAAGCACAACAAACATGACTGTTCTTATGCTTAGACTATCCTGCTAGTTCTTTATAGAAGGCGATTTTTATTAAGAATGCTAAAGTCCCATTCTCCATTGTTCAAAAATCCCAGAAATTAATAGAAAGTTTAGTTCTCAAAAGTATTACCTATTGAAGAAAACAGTCAAAACATGGGAACCTAGAAAGCATTTACTCCAATTCCATCAAGATACGTCATCTGACCTTTATAAACCTTGTTCTCCTCATCCTTAAGTGAAGATAAAATTTGGGGGGTATTAGGTTAGATGATTTAGTGTATGCTAACATTTAGCTAATATGATACCAAGCCATATGAGGTGTGCACAAAGGCTAACGGAACTGATTTTTTAAACAGGTTGAACTCTATGGGAAACAGGCCAGAAACACTTTTTCTTCCCACCAGTTCCTTCAAAGATGTCCTGTTGGATCTCTTTTCTGGTTCTAGACAGCCCCTCAGCTTTCTGGTCACTTTCATTTATGAAGATGAAAATCACACTTTTGTAACTGAGAATCCATTTTCAGATATTACACAGCCTTTTCTAGTCTAAACCAAAGCCACAACTTCAAACCTAGTTCAGTCTGTCCCCACATCAATGTCCATATGTCCCAGACTCTGTAACCTCCACGGGGATGATGGGCTTTTACTCTGCCTTGTTCACTTTTCCTTCCTCTCTCCTTTTAAAAAATATATATTTTATTGATTTTTTACAGAGAGGAAGGGGGAGGAATAGAGAGTTAGAAACATTGATGAGAGAGAAACATCGATCAGCTGCCTCCTGCACACCTCCTACTCGGGATGTGCCCGCAACCAAGGTACATGCCCTTGACCGGAATCGAACCTGGGACTCTTCAGTCTGCAGGCCGACGCTCTATCCACTGAGCCAAACCGGCTAGGGCCTTCCTCTCTCCTTTTATTTGTTCCTTCTTTTTCTCTCTTGGTCCTCTTCCACTGCATTATATTGGTGCTCAGGAGGCAGCATGGGAGTGGGAAACAGGGTGAAGTGCTGTTGCCATCTGACTATTTGTTTCCTGGGGGAGGGAGGGGAGAGGGGAGGGAGACAGTGCCTAAATGGCTTTCTTGTGGAGCCCATTCCCAGTTCTTTCACAGGCCGTGAAGTGACCTGCCTATCCAATGATTTCCAGCAGGCAAAGCCATACCTAGCTAACCTGGTACCACACCACACTGCCACCATCTCCTGCTACCAGCATATGTTCCTGGAGGTCCAGATGTCTAGGGCTCCTTGTCAAGGCAGACTACACTCATGGGCATGGTTCCTCCCAAATATCTTTAGCCCAATTACCTTTTGAGATGCTCAATTAGCCCTCCTCCCTTGGCCTGCAACCACAAATTCAGTCCCATCTTTAGAATTCTCCAGGCAGGAGCCAAGCACCAGTCTCTTCATTGACATACGCTCTCAGAACGCATGTCAAGTGCTTCTAAGAACACCCCCTTGCCTTTCTCCTCCCTCGGCATACAGGCGTGCCCTAGTCTCTGCAGCTCAGCAGACAATCAGTGAGGGTAACACCTTTGAATCCTCAGGGATTATTTTGGAGACTCCTTACTTGATTTGAAATTAGAAGAGACAAACAAACAAACAAACAGAACAAGAATATTTTTACCCCTAAACCTATAACTCCTTACTCATACAATTATTTTCCTGGCTCTATAGATTAAATAGTGTGTGGGAGAATAAGTCAATGGACCTTCTTGAATCCCAGAGGAGGTTTCTCAACCACTGCATTAACACTAGATAAGATATTTTGTTTGAGAACACAGGACTCTGCATTGTAGGATATTTAATAGCGTCCTACTCTACCTCCACTAGATGCTAGGAGCTTCTCTTCCCTTTGAGGTATGACAACCAAATATGTCTCCAGATATTGTCAAATAGCCCATGGGACAAATCACCCCACTGAGAACCACTGCCCGGCAGGATGGTCACTAGCTGCAGCTGGGTGCTTTCCTAAGATGGGAAGGTGTTTTTGTTCATAGCATCCTCTGAGACAACAGAAAACGTCCATGTACTTCTACTAGTTCCCCACCACCTATCTACGTTAGTTTAGCGGATATCCACTCTTCATTCACTAAATGAATATCCAGGTTCTACTGTGAAGCAGACTCTGTCATAGGTACTGACAAGGACTAGACTTTACCCTCTGGGAGGTCAGTGACACAGAAGTCTAACTGAGCATTCAGCACATAGACAAGATGATCAAAGCGCTGACTGAAAAAGACTATTACCTGGGCATCACTATGTGTGTTGAAAATCAAAGGAAATTTGGGAGCAGGAAGGCCAGTTAGGAGGCAGTTGCCATAATTAAAGTGACAAAAATTTTTTTTTCATGATCTCAGCATGACTCCTAGGATTGAAGAGGAAATAATAAAACTGGGAATGACTTTGAAGAAAACTGATGGCATTTTATAAGTGGTTGGATAGATGAAATAAGAGAAGAAAGAGATAAATGTCATCTTCAGGGCATTATTAGGGCATTATTACAGTTGTCCTATCACTGCCAGATATGGGATTGCTGAGATTTTCTTAAAAAGCAAACACTCCCTAACCGGTTTGGCTCAGTGGATAGAGTCGGCCTGCGGACTCAAGGGTCCCAGGTTCTATTCCAGTCAAGGGCATGTACCTTGGTTTCGGGCACATCCCCAGTGGGAGGTGTGCAGGAGGCAACTGATCGATGTTTCTCTCCCATCGATGTTTCTAACTTTCTATCCCTCTCCCTTCCTCTCTGTAAAAAATCAAATATATATATATATATATATATATATATATAT
>PVJC01037197.1:0-17322 GCA_004026665.1 Murina feae | reverse complement strand
GGGGGAAGGTTAGGGGCAATCAGGCTGGGGGGGGGCAGTTAAGGGTGATCAGGCCGGAAGGGGGTCAGTTGGGAGTGATCAGCTGGCAGGAGGTGGTAGCTGAGGGTGAGCAGGCCGGCGGGAATTGGCAGTTGGGAGTGAGCAGACCAGCATGCAGAGTGGTTAGGGGCAATCAGGCAGGTGAGCAGTTAGGAGCCAGTGGTCCCAGATTGCGAGAGAGATGTCCAACTGTCGGACATCCTCAAACCAGCAGTCAGACATCCCCCAAGGGGTACCAGGTTGGAGTGGGTGCAGGCTGGGCTGAGGGACACCCACCCCATGCACAAAGTTCATGCACTGGGCCACTAGTATTAATATAATGTTATATGTCAACTATATCTCAATTTTAAAAAGAAATAAATAAATATAAAAACAGAATGCTTATCTATAAGCTGTACACAAACAAAAGAAAACTTTCCTCAAGTCAGAACTTGCCTTTGAGAAGTATCTTGGAGGGCTTATCATCATTTTATGGTGCGAAGGGCTAGCAAGGGAAAGAACCGCATTTAATTTGAAAAAACAAACACTGAATCAACAATGTTATAATTTTTTTGAAAAATAAATTTTTTTAATCCTTACCCAAGGGTATGTTCATTGACTTTAGAGAAAGGAGAAGAAAGACAGAAAGAAACATGGGCCGCCCCCCATACCATCCAGACCGGAGATAGAGCCCATAACCCAAGCATGTGCCCTGACCAGTAATCTAACCCAGAATACCTCAGTGTATGGGATAATGCTCCAACCAACTAAGCCACATCAGCCAGGACAACAATATTATAATTTTATATCTGGAAGAAAATATCCTATTGTTCACATATTGTAAACAAAGAAAGTAAAGCTTAAGAAAATTATTTTGCTTTAAGGTGGCACAGAAGATATAGTGCTTCCCAACAAGGAGCATGCCACGTGTAAGAGTTATATCAGAATTTAGGGGCAGGCTACAGGAGAGATGGCATGTGACAGTTATCTTTAACAAAGGAGCTTGAGATGGACAGGGAGCAGAGAAATATTGCTTTAAAATAAAATAAACCTGCCCTAGCCTGTTTGGCTCAGTGGATAGAGTGTAGGCCTCTGGACCAAAGGGTCCCAGGTTCCATTCATGTCAAGGGCATGTACCTTGGTTGCAGGCTCCTCCATGACTCAGGGCCCTTGTCAGGGCCCATGCAGAAAGCAACCAATTGATGTGTTTCTCTCACATCAATGTTCTCTGTCTTTCCCTCTTTCTTCTTCCACTTGCTCTAAAAATCAATGGGAAAATATCCTCATAGGAGGATTAACTAAGATAAGATATGTTGTAATACTTATCTATCACTTGTTGTAATACTTTAAGCAATGAAATAAAAAAAAGATAAGATAAAAGATAAGATAAGATAAACCTGACCAAACCGTCAGAGAAAGAAGATCACTGATCAAAAAGAGGGACTTAAAAAAGAAATTATTGGCTCGCATCTCCACTGCCCGGTCCCCTCTCTTGCAAATGGTTTCCTTTGGCTGTTTGTTTTGAAGATAAAGCCTAATGATTAGTCCAAAGGGTAGATTATTTATCTTTCTTTCCCCAGGGCTAAATTGGAACCTGATCCTCCATCTTCTCAGGCTTCCTATTGCAATAATGAAATTCCATTACATTGAAAATTATGTAACTCCCTATGGGGTTAGTTGTAATCAGACTTGACTTATATAGACACAGTAGTGATGAGAATAAAGGATCAGGAAATTAAAAGGAAGAAAAGGACATTTAGATTGGCTTTGCTGGCTTTGCTTTAATTCACTTATACAATGTCTATTAAAAACTTGCTTTATTTCTGATAAGAAAAAATAATGCAAAATTATAGAGATGAATAGTCAAACATAATTCAGCGGTCTCTGTACAATTATCAGGGCTTGTTCTTCCTCCCTCCACCTCCGTCCCAGTTCCCTCTCCATCTGCCCCTCCTACCAACACCATTGATCAATTCTCATTATTAGCTCTTAGAAAAACAGACAATCCCTGCGACAAACCTGGCTTCAAATCAGAGAGTCAATATTCTACTGTAGCAATCTGCCAAAAAACCACAATCCAGGCACATTTAAAGTGTGACTCCCCAGAGGAAAGCAAGAAGCAGAGGCCATTGAGAGAGGCCTCACTATTAAGCTTGATTCAACCACAGCTGCCTCTGACATTTCTAAGCCAGAGTTATCAGAAAATGCTGTGAACAAATGCAGAGTGACAGCAGATCACAGCACAAAAGCTGGATCAGAAGGTTTATCCCACTCTCTTCACTGTTTGCCTTTCCCTCTGCCCCACCCCCCATATGCAGAGCTGAGTTCATGATGATAAGGACTCACTGAGAGTGAGTGCCAAGCGGACAACATGACTTATGAGGCACAGGCCGCGTAACAAATGAAGAATGCTTCTCTTGAAGAACCTTTGGAGTTGCCAGACACAGGCCAAACACTAAGTACTTGTGTGTGTGTGTGTATATGCGTGTGCATGAAGCTGCCATTTTTGTAGTGAAACTGGTCAAGCATACACAATTTTATATCATTCAACCACATATACTTACATTTGACAACTATAACATGAACATAATCAAAAATAGAATGGGACAGAAATGATCTTGGAGAGATCAACTGTTAAGAAGCCAGTGGTGCCCTAGCCGGTTTGGCTCAGTGGATGGAGCGTTGGCCTGTGGACTGAAGGGTCCCAGGTTCGATTCTAGTCAAGGGCATATAACTGGGTTTCGGGCTTGATCCCCAGGAGGAGACATGCAATCAATGATTCTCTTTGATCATTGGTGTTTCTATCTCTCTCTCCCTCTCCTTTCCTCTCTGAAATTGATAAAAATGTATTTTAAAAAAGAAGAAGAAACCAGTGGTAAGTAGGGAATAAATGGCTTATTCACATATTGTTAAATTGTTTTTAAAAATCCATCTTTGATTAATGTGATTTAATTATATTACATACTAGAGGCCCAGTGCATAAATTCGTGCATGGGGGTGGGGGTTGTCCAGCTGGCCCAGCCCCAATCAAGACGGATCAGGGCCGGGCCAGTTGGGAAGAGGAGGTGGTGGGAGGTTGGCCAGCCAGACCACTCTGATTGGGGCCCGATCAGGACCAAGCCAACTGGGGGTAGAGGCCATGGGCGATTGGTCAGCGGGTCCTGCCCCTAATTGGGGTGGGGGAACCAATTGGGAGCAGGGCCAGCTGTGGGGAGGGGCTGTGGGCAATGGGCCAGCTGCCCCTGCCCCTTAATGGGGTGGGGGAGGCCCATCAGGGGTCAGCAGCTGGGGGAGGGGCCATGAGAGGTTGGCTGGCCAGCCCCACCCCCAATTGGTGGGAAGGGGTGATCAGGGGTAGAGCTGGCTGGGGGGAGAGGCTGTGGGCCAATCAGAGTGGTCGGGGCCCATTGGAGGTGGGGCTGCAAGAGTTTGGCCAGGCTGGCCTTGCCCCCTATTGGGGTGGGGGAGGCAATCAGGGGCAGCGCATCTGGAGGAGGGGCTGCAGGAGGTTGGCTGGCTGGTCCCACCCCCTGATGGGACTGGTTTGCTGGCTGCAGAGACCGGTCGTTATAGTGTCGTTATAGGTCATTGGCTTTTATATATAGACTAGGGGCCTGGTGCACAAAAATTTGTGCACTCGGGAGGTCCCTCAGCCCGGCCTGTGCCCTCTTGCAGTCTGGGACCCCTCAGGAGATGTCCACCTGTTGGCATGCCTGGTCAGCCTGGGTGAAGGGCTGATGGCTGTTTGCAGGTTGGCCAAGCCCCTGAGTGTGGACCCTCACCCCATTGGGGTGTGGCCAGCCTGGGTGATGGGCTGAGGGCATTTTCAGGCTGCCCACAGCCCCTTCAAGGTTCGAGTCCCTACTGGGGTACCTGGCCAGCCTGGGTGAGGGGCTGATGGCTGTTTTCAGGCTGGCCAAGTCCCCCAGTGTGGACCCTCACCCCATTGGGGTGTGGCCAGCCTGGGTGATGGGCTGAGGGGCATTTTCAGGCTGCCCACAGTCCCTTCAGGTTTGGGGTTCCTACTGGGGTACCTGGCCAGCCTGGGTGAGGGGCTGATGGCCGTTTTCATGCTTTCAGGTTGCCCACAGCTCCCATTGACCCAAGGTTCCAGCGAGGCTGGCTGGAAGCAGGTTTCTGGGATTTATTTATCTTCTATAATTGATACACTGTTCCTTTAAGCTGAGTCCTAGGCAGGTAACAAAGCCTCCTGTTGGCTTAAGCTCCGTGGCTTCTATAATTGAAACAATGTTGCCTTAGTAGACGCCCAGCTGGCCTAGGCAGACAGTTTCCTCCATCGCTGGTGCAATGGAAGCCTCCTGTTTGTTTCAGCTCTATGGCTTCTATAATTGCAACTATGTTGCCTGAGTCTGGAGAAGTCCAGCCAGCCTAGGCAGACAGTTTACTCCTGGTGCAACAGAAGCCTCCTGTTTACTCTAGCTGCGTGACTGCCGGCCTCCATCTTGGCTTGGTTAATTTGCATACAGCCGCTCTGATTGGCTGGTGGGCATGGCTTAAGCATCCCAGAGAAACAGTCAATTCCAATATTACTCTTTTATTAGATTAGATAGATAATTAAATCATGTACATTCTGAAAATTATATTTTAAATACCTTAAAATTTTATTTTAAAGATTATTCAAGTGTTAGTGATATTGTAGTAATGAAATGATACCAACTATGATAAAATTCCAATTCTATTTTTTAAATGTGTACCAAAAAAAGACAGTAGACATACACAAAACATTAATAACATTTCTGGATTCTTGTATTAGATGTAGTATAAACTTTCCTATAGTTTCAAAATTTGGATCATTTAGAGATTGTCTTCCTTTTCTTTTCCCACAACATCAAAACATTGATTGTTGCTTTAGGCTGTTTGGCTCAGTGGATAGAGCATTGGCCCTGGGACTGAAGAGTCCTGAGTTCAATTCCAGTCAAGGGCATATACCTCAGTTGCAGGCTTGATCCCTGGCCCCATCAGGTTGCGTGCAAGACGCAATCAATTGATGTGTCTCTCTTACATCGATGTTTCTCTAGTCTCTCCTACTCCCTTCCACTCTCTCTAAAAAGTCAATGGAAAAATAACCTCTGGTGAAGATTAACAACAACAAAAATTGATTGTTGGCCCTCATGAATACACAATTATTCTATAAGAAAAAATATTTCTAAATACATGAATTAATTTCCTTATCTGTACTCTTCTTATAAAATTATTATTCTCTTGAGAGCTAGCATCAGAATTTTTAAATATAAACTGTCTTTGCAAAGTACAGTAGAAGATGGTGTTATGAGGGTATTATGAGAAAGAGGTAAATATGCCTTGGGTGAGGCTGAATGAAGAATTCATTGTTTTGGAGAGGAAAAGGAAGAAGGGGAAGGAGTGAAAAACAAGCAGAAAAGGGAAAAATATGTAAATACGAAGGTATAATTATTATCAATAATCCCACATAATCTGTTAATCCCACATGTACACTTGCACACATAAGAAAAAAATAGAGGCTGGAAGAAGCAACAGTGGATTTTCTTTTCTGTGCATTATTTTTTCCTTCATAATGTACCATGTGTTTCAAATTATCTATTGCAAACATGTATTAATTTTATAATCAGGAAAAAGTTATTCTAAAATCAGGAGTTCAGACAGATTAAGGAAAAGAAAAGGGGCATTCCATGTATATGGACTGCACTGAGCAAAGTTACGAGGGTAAAATAGCTTTAAAATAGCATAATAGGGTAAACATAATAGTCTGGATGCAATAATGGGGCCAGTCTGACTGATTCCAAGAGTTCTCCTGAGAGACTGTGGGAGAGAAACTTAGAAAAGTGAATTAGGAGCTGATGAAGGCCTTGAATGCCAGTTTAACCCTGTGGGGCCTGGCTCCCTGAGACTGGGATGGAATAGGGGAAGCCTAGGATGCTGAGCTGCTTCTGAGAGTAAACCTAGCGGGACTGCCAGGCCAAGCCAAAATAAAGGAATATTAGAAAGCTCCACATAAGTCATTGTGGATGAAGAACATGAGTCCAGGAATCTATTCAGTCTGGATGCCCGATTCTAAAGCACAGGGAAGTCAAGTGTTAAAGCAAGAGTTATTGTGAGGCATCCAGGCAAGGCTGAGTGTGTGGCCAGGTTATAATAATTGAGGCCACAGATACCTCTAAAGCAAGAATTCTCCACCAGAACATCAAAATCACTCGTGAAGTTTTTTTTATATACAAACACATGCCTTGTACTGTACTCTCTAGACCTGGCCTTATACAAACCCTCATTTGCCACCACCCAGGGAGGCTCCTTCTGGGAATGCACACTCAAATAAATGACTCTAGGAGCCTGTGAGATCGAGTTCTTAGGGCTTACTGTCTCCTAACCCAAGAAGTGCAAATGATGATCCCCATAGTCCTAAATCATCAAGGATGCTCCTCGGGTTCATCCCACATCTCATCAGGGTGACCACCCCGCTGATGAATCTACTCAAGGGGGGCTGTTCATACGGCTCCTGGATGGATACATCCAAGCTATTTAGCAAATTAAAGACCTCGCTGATGCTACAATGTTAGCCTCCTTCAACCCCACAATGCCTGCTCCTGGAAGCGGCCAACACTTTCAAAATCCATCAGGGCTGTTTTTTCATAAATGAACCCAAGGCCAGTGCTTTCCAAACCTCCCTGAAGATAGGAATCTCAGATTCCTGGTCCCAAACCTAGGTCAACAATGACAATTTCCAGGAAAGAGATCTGGTAATCCACTCTAGATGAATGCTTTTATAGCCAAAACGTACTTCTGTAAATGCACCTCTGTCTAAGCCCAGCTCATCTGGGTGAAAGCTCCTACAGTAGCTGCCGTCAACACTGCCTGGGAGAGGCCTGCCACCCGTAACATCTAAGATATCTCCACGGACTGTGGGTTTACTACAAATCAGGCATAGCTGGCTGTTTTTCGAGTACCCATGTCTAATGCAGTCTCAAATCCTTTTCTGAAGGAAACAGGCAGACAGGCAAAGGGGGTCTCACCCAGAAGTGGATTATAGAACAGGGTCCCAGCCATCGCATCAGCTCAGCTGGAGATTTTACAGGAATGTAGCCCCATCTGGTCCTGTTGACATTCACCCAGTGGCCTTCTCCAGCCACTTTATCTGATACGGTTCTATGGGACATTAAGGCCTCCTATAGCAGCACCTTTGTTTTTATGTCCCAGCCATTCAAGTCCAAACTCCAGTCTGGACTGGGGTTATGGGGCCATACTTGGTCCACTAGTTCTTCCAGAAACCCTACACATTTCACAACATTCCACCCATTGCAGGGTCTACATATGCATTTCCAGGTGAAATACAGACAGACAGGAATGGGTAGGTCATGAGGGCAATGCCTAGAGACCTACCCTTTGGCAGGCTTCTTCGGAAAGAACCTGTAGAAATTCAGAGTCTACCCCAATTCACAGTGAAAACCATAAGTAGAGAACAGGAGTATGACCCCTGGAGGAAAAGGCCAAACATAAAAACATGTTATGATCAGGACATGGCATCTATGGCACACAATCCTGTTATCATGGATATCACTCTTCTCAGCCTGCTTCAAGCTTGATTCTACCAGGAAACAGCATAATTGTTTCAGCATAAGGTGCTTTAACCACCTTCACAGCTGTAACACCTTCCATTACCTCCGAGGTCACAATTCATCTTGTTCCTGGCTGGATACAACTTCTCTTGGAAGTGGTTCCATGAGTAACCAAGTAGATAGCACACCCAGAAGTTTCATGTCTGATAAGAGAACCTAAAGAAAGTTTTACAAAATGTTGAGCAGGAGAGTGGTACAATAAAATCTGTGCTTTAAGAAAGATAATGACACGTTTTGGCGAGGATGTGGCGAAAAGGGAACACTTGCGCACTGTTGGTGGGGATACAGACTGGTGCAGCCACTGTGGAGAACAGCATGGATTTCCTCAAAAGATAAAAATGGACCTGCCTGATGACCCAGTGATCCCATTTCTGGGGATTTACCTGAAGAAACCCAAAACACTAATGCAAAAGAATATATGTGTCCTTATGTTCATTGCATCCTTATTTACAATAGCCAAGATATGGAAACAACCCAAGTGTTCATCAATAGACAAATGAATAAAATACTACTCGGCTATAAAAAGAATAAAATCTTTCCATTTGTGACAGCATGAATGCACCCAGAGGGTATTATGTCCAGTAAAATAAGTCAGTCAGAGAAGGATAAATACCGTGTGATTTCACTTACATGTGGAATCTAAAGAACAAAATAAATGAACAAACAGAATTGAAAAAGAATTCCAACAGAAAGAAAACTGGTGGTTGCAGGAAGGGAGGGGGACTAGGGAGCCGGGTGAAAAAGGTGAAAGGGCTAAGAAGCACAAATTAGTAGTTATGAAATAGTCACGGGGAAATAAGAACATATAATCAATAATCTATCACAATAAAAGGGTAATATGCCAATTAGACCAGATGTCCTTCCAGATGAAGCCAGGACTGTGAGGGCTGGGCCCCTTGCAAGAGTTTCATGCATTGGGCCTCTGGTATTGTGACAATTGTGTGTGGTGCCAGTTGGGGTGCTGGAAATATTGAGGGGAACACTATGTAAAGTATATATGATTGTCTAACCACTAAGCTGTACACTCAAAACCAATAAATAATTTTTAAAAATAAAGAA
This sequence comes from Murina feae, assembly GCA_004026665.1. NCBI lineage: Eukaryota > Metazoa > Chordata > Mammalia > Chiroptera > Vespertilionidae > Murina > Murina feae. The sequence continues at coordinate 8,635 of PVJC01037197.1, read as the reverse complement.
AGAAAAAGAATAAAATTAGTATAGGATGGACTTGAAACTAATAGTTGCTGAATTCATGGGAGGATTATTATAACAATCATATATAACAGTCTAAAGTCTAAATTTGCAAGGTTGTAATGTAAAAAAAGATGCCTAAATTAGAGACACTGGAAAAGAAAACCTAACTTAGTAAGTTTTGCACAGAGGAAAAGAAGGCCTAAGAGAGAATGCTGGTGGGACTGACATGACTTAACAATAGAGGCAGGACATAAGTAAATCAGATATTAAAGAAAGCAGGTATTCCTGAGGGGTGAGCAATTTTAGGGATTATTTAAATAAAGCAAATCCCTATTTTGAAAAGAGTGCACCAAGCCCCATGCACTAATAGGGAAATAAAATTTTATTTCCTTTGTGTATATGTGAATATTCTTGCTTACTGTTTTCTAAATTCAAGAACAGCTCAGCCAAGAAAAAGAATCTGAATAGACAATTCACAGAGGAAGAAATTAAAAGGGTCAATAAACATTTGAAAATATGTTTAATAGTGCAATTGCAGCTAAGAGAAATTGATTTCTAAAAACAGAATGTAAGGCAAAAATCAAGTACAGTATAGCCAATTATCCTTGAAAATCTCTTAAATCTCCCCAATATACAGTATACATGATTTGATAAACAGAATCCTACATGAATGCATAAATATATAATACATTATGTTGGGGGGTCCCCAAGACCACCCTCAGTTTCAATAACTCACTGGGAGTGTTATCAGTGGAAGTGGAGTTCTCAGGGCACCATAGAGAAAATAATTTCCTGGTGCCTCCATGGGCAGATAGGGTTTTGTGGAAAGCTTTATTGATGATCTAAAATAAGAGGGTTCCCCTCCAAGTCCCATCTCTGTCCTCCATGGAATAAGTCCAATTTCGTCTTCAGCAGGGCCAGGATTAGGTCATCACCCAGAGTGTCTGTTCCATATTAAAGTATTATTCAGTCCAGCATCTGGCTAGCTTAGCTTGTGTTCCCAGCTACAGTCCATTGTGTGTGGGGTCCTCTTGGCCATGTGGCTGCTTAAAGCCACATGGTTACGGAGGCATACAAGAGAGGGTCACAGAACAAGAAAGCAAGAGGGAGCAAGGAAGCGCGAGAGAGGGGACTCTTTGTCTGGAGATTTTGCCCTTCCAAGATTCCCTGTGCTTGCAGTGGCTCCACCCTTCTAGCCAATGATCTTTTTCCCATGTCGTTTCTTTGTCTTCACATTTTGGCTGCTTCCCTGGGTTTGTTTCTATGTATTAAGTAGAGCTGCTATGTCTTTTGGAATTGGTAGAGTGGCCTTGTGCAGTAGGAGCCTGTAGTGCCCAGTGGCTCAGCCTCCCCAATCACCTGAGTGTGCATTCTAGGTGCGCTCCTGTGTGGGCTGTGTGCACAGCCTTGTCGTGGTTGGGCCTTGATTGGTATCATTGGGGAAAGTTGACCTCCAGGCCACTTGGCTGTGAGGACCAGCTGTGACTACGGTGGAAAAGCTGCTGTACAGGAGACACTCCTATGGAGCAGGACTTGCTTCAGTGGCACTTTGGTGCTCACTGAGTCTACCCCTTGAGTGTGTTCCTTGTGAATACGTAGAGTTGTGATCTGGTATGATCTGAAGGTGTCCACTGGGTGCACTGGCTCTGGGGCCTCAAAGGAGGTGCCAAGTCATCCACTGCCTGGGGCCACTGGCAGGAGCTACAGGATTTGTAGATGGCTGCTATTTGTGTTGGGCTTGGAAGTACCTAGGTGAGGCCAAGCTGTGAAGCAAGGCAGGCTGGTGCTAGTGCCAGGTCTTGGGACTCTTATTGATAGGTATGGGGCATGCTGAAGCCAGCTGCTATTTGTTTAAGAGATTTTAGGAACATCTAAAGCCTAAGCCATGACAGGCCATTCAAATGGAAATGCCATTGCAAACAGCTTGGGTCAGGAGGAGTCACCAGGGCCAAAGGAACAGACTGAGCCAGGCTGATGGAAACTTAGATATGGTCTCTGCCAGTCATATCTGTGACAGGGAAGGTCTCAGCACAACAATCACCCCTGCACACTACTGTCTGGGAGAAAGCCACCTCTGAGTTCCTGCCCCAGTGCTAGACAATCCAGTCCCTCCCCATCTGTCCCTGGGTCACCCAGTGCTGCCACCCAGTACTGGAGGTCAGAGTGATAGAGTCTGAGTAAGTCCATGTTCTGGCCCTTTAAGTGACATGGAGGCTGAGTAACACAGAGGCTGAGTCTCCAGCAGCCTCAGTATCACTCAGCCTTAAGCCCCATTGGTTTTTACAGGCTGAAGTTACAGGGATTTCTCTTCCCAGCTCTGGACCCCTGGGCCGAGGGTCTAGTATGGGGCTGGAACCCCTTGCTTCCCATGGGATATTTCCACAGCAAAGATCTCTCTCCCAATTAAAAAACACGCCCACATGGGTGTTAGACCAGCCTGTTCCACACCTTTGTCCCTTCTACCAGCTTCAAAGTGCTTTCTTCTTTATTTCTCTAGTTGTAGAACTTCCATTCAGTCAGCTTTCAGGTAGTTCTGAATGATGGCTGTTCTGTATTTTTGTTGTAATTTTGATGTGGTTGTAAGAAGCGACAAGTACCAGTGTTTACCTAGGCTGCCATCCTGGTTCTCCTGATTCACTGTTTTTAATGGTGCCCGAGTGTACTGCTGAAGACTTGTCTAGTGTTTCTATAGGCAAGAAGGCTGTGTGGGCTTCAAAAGAAAATTGATGAATTTAATAAGGTTCATTCAGGCATGAGTTTTAGTTCTGCTGGCCATGAGTTCCATGTTAACAAATTAACAATATATATTAAATAAACTGCCTTCAAACTGAAACACAATGTATAAAACAAGGTTATACCTTGATGAATAATTTAAAATGTTGTGACTAATAAATGCATATGTTTATTAAAGTGTGTTTTCCCTGCAAAAAAATAAAAATAAAAATAAAAAAATAAAATGTTGTGACTAGAGGCTCATACATTACATTGGGGGGTCCCCAAGACCACCCTCAGTTTCAATAATTCACTAGGAGTGTTATCAGTGGAAGTGGAGTTCTCAGGGCACCATAGGGAAACCTTATACTTCTCTTAGGATCAGGGGGACTTTATAGAACATAACTGCCACAAATAATGAGAACTGTGTGTGTGCACACACACATACACACACATACAGTATGGAAGGATATATATCAAGATATTAATAATGGCTATCTAATCTAATAAAAGAGTAATATGCAAATTAACCATCACTCTGAGACACCTAAGTCATGCCCACCAGCCAATCAGAGTGGCTATATGCAAATTAATCCAGCCAAGATGGCGGCCAGCAGCCACAGAGCTAGAGCAAACAGGAGGCTTCCATTGCACCAGCGATGGAGTTGAAACTGCCTTCCTAGGTGGGCCGGGCCTCTGCTCAAGGCAACAATGTTTCAATTATAGAAGATAAATAAACCCCAGAAACCCAATTCCAGCCAGCCTCTCTGAGACGTTGGGTAAATGGGAGCTGTGGGCAGCCTGAAAATGGCCCTCAGCCCCTCACTCAGGCTGGCCAGGCACCCCAGTAGGGACCTGAACCCTAAAGGAACTGTGGGCAGCCTGAAAATAGCCCTTAATCCCTCACCCAGGCTGGCCAGGCACGCCAGCAGGTGGACATCCCCCAAGGGGTCCCAGACTGTGAGAGGGCACAAGCTGGGCTGAGGCCCCCCCCCCCCCGCCAGTGCACAAATTGTTGTGCACCGGGCCCCAAGACTTTAATAATATGACTGTGGTTGCTCTTTAATTTTTTTCTTTATTCTTCACTATATATATTTGCCAGATTTTCTATCAGCAACATGTGCAATATATATAATTCAGGAAAAGTTGGTTATATAATAAATAAATGTAAGACCCTGAAAATAGATTAACTAATTAAAGATATTCAGGAATCCATAAAGAGTGGACATAAGTGTTTCTAAAGGTACCAGTGACATAAATAACCATAGAAAAGAATCACCTAGTTGAGTACATGGGCTCTCCCTCTGGAATGGTGGGTGGCAGAAAGGTGACTATAATATTATGTTTAGTTATAAAAACAAAACAGAACAAAGCTTCATTCTATTTATTGTGAAAGGCATGGAAGGGAAGTCTTATTGGCTTGCCTCTTTCAGCCCATCTACAAATAAATCTTACTTATGAGCTGGGAGCTGAAATGGACTAAGAATCCCTGATTTCTTCTTGCACTGATGCTTGGTGGTAGTGAAATGGGAATTTTAGGGGGATGTAGGCAGGGCTACAGACTGGGAGAAATTACATTTCCATAAGATAAGGGAGTTGGGAGTAGCAAAAGGTCTATATTTACCAAATAAAGAAGGAGGAAGAAAGCCCAGAGGGAATAGGGAAGGAAGAGGGCCTCACATGTCCCACTTGAGGTTTTGACCTTTGAGCTCAGAAGTTACTATAGTGACCAAATCAAAGGAGGATAGTGGTCAGTCAGGAGGGATATTGATGCACAGAAACCTGCAGCCTTTATAAACTGTGGAAGAAGAGACTGGGTGGGACTCCCATGTGGGAGTCCATTCTGTGGGACTCTTTCCCTCTCCCTACATGGGAGTCTGTACTTGTTCTTCAATAAATTTCCACCTTTGCTATACTATCTTCCATCCATGAATTCATTCTTCAACTGCGATGGACAAAGAGCCCGGGAACCATCCTGCCCAGAGGAATACCACATGTTCCAGTCCAAAAATCCCATATCAGTAGAGACAATAAAGCTGCTGTGGGCATTGCATAACCAACCCATCCCACACGGTGGTCAGGCTGGATTTCAGTGAATGTGTTGTTTGAAAAATCAATGCTAAGACCATGAAAAAATCATTGCAGTATTGTGACTGTCTCACTCAGGGGTTTTCTCTGGGGATCTGCATGTTGTCAACACTTCGCCCTCACATTACTCACAGACAATAGCAGCTGTGGTAGCATATTTTCATCCTTGGTTTGTTTCAACTCCTCTGAAAAACATAGAACACAGCTCACATTTATGCCAACTCTCCCTTTGCATAGAATCCCACAAGGCTTCATTAACTTCTCAAGCAAGCCGCAGAGGCCACTGCTGCTGTTTTGGGGCAAAGCACCACCAGACAGCACACAGAAACCCAGGATGGCCAATTGAATTAAAAAAACAGAAAAGTATTCCCACTATAGGGACCTCAGGAAAACTGTGTATGACCAGTTAACTTGGTATTGAGTCAGGCATTCTTACCCTGACAAAGAAATAATGGCTGTCATGGACTCTGAGGTGAGATCCTCACCACAGGCGTCCATAAACATTTAGAACAGGTGGACTGCAAAGAATAAAGTTTAGCTCAAAGGATTCCCTTTAGTTGAGACAAAAATTTGATACATCTTGAAATGAACACTAATACAATGGAGTTTCCTTATGCAATATACTCAAAACTCCAAAGAAATTAATTTTCCTCTGATACAATACAGCTGGGTTTTAGCAAGAAAGAACTACATGAAAACCCTAAGGTCAAATGCATCAAGCTAGGAGGACACAAAGCAATTAACATGAGAGGAAAAGAGGATGAGGGCTCTCAAGGAAACGGAACTGGGGTATTATCATTCTTTTGATGATCACAGACCAAACCCTCTTCAGCAGGAAAAAGGTTTCATTAACTAAATGGTCTAGAAGCATTTAACACAGATGAATCAGAGTACATGTTTCCTGGACAGGGAAAGGGAAAAGCTTATTTAAAATGAGAACACAAAAGATTTTTCAAAACAAAAGTTTCTTTACCTACAAATCAACAGGGAAAAGTAAAACACCTCAGGAGAGCTATGGCAAAGAGCATAAACAGGCAAGTCACATACACACAGTCAAAATTTCGAATGAACATTAAAAGCCACCCAACTTCCTTTATAATTAATTAAATAAAGATTAAAACAAAAATGTAATTATTTCTACCGATCAGATTAACAAAGATGTTAAAACTGGCAAGGGTAAGAAAACATAAAGGGGAAAATACTCTTGTTAGAATCGTTAATAAGTACAAGTCTTTTGGAGGAAAATGTAGACATTTTTATTACATTTTTAACTTTGATCTCCTTTCACTCAACATTTCTATTTCTTTTTAAAACTCTTTTTTTCCCAATTACAGTTGACATATCTACACTAATAAAAGAATAATATGCGAATTGGTGTCACTCCGCTACATGCCAAGCCACACACCAGCCAATCAGAGCAACTATATGCAAATTAATCCAACCAAGATAGTGGCCAAAAGCCATGGAACTGGAGCAAGCAAGAAGTTTGGTTGCCCCAGCGATGGAGGAAGCCAAGTTTCCCACCTGCCTTGGCCAGCTGTGGCCTCCGCTCAAGGCAACAAAGTTTCAATTATAGATGGTAAATAAATCCCAGATACCAGCTTCCAGCCAGCCTCGCTGGGACTTGGGTTGCTGGGGGCATGGCCAGTCTGCAAACAGCCATCAGCCCCTCACCCAGGATGGCCACACCATCATGGGGTGAGGGTCCCTGCTGGGGGGCTTGGACACCCTGCAAATAGCCATGAGCCTCTCACCCAAACTGGCAAGGCTCCCAGCAGGACCCCCCACCCTGAAAAGGCTGTGGCCAGCCTGCAAACAGTCATCAGCCCCTCACCCAGCAGGGTCCCCCACCCTGACCCCCACCTTGAAGAGCCTGTGGCCAGCTTAAAAACAGCCATCAGTCCCTCACCTAGGCTGGCCAGGCACCCCAGCGAGACCCTCACTCTGATCCAGGACATGCTTCAGGGCAAACCAGCTGGCCCCTACCCATTCACCAGGCCTCTATCCTATATAATAAAAGGGTAATATGCAAATTGACCCTAACAGCAGAACCACTGGGAATGACTGGTCACTATGACACACACTGACCAGCAGAGGGTAGACACTCAATGCAGGAGCTGACCCCAGTGGTCAGTGCACTCCCACACAGGGAGCTCTGCTCTGCCACAAGCCAGGCTGACAGCTGCCAGTACAGCGATGGTGATGGGAGCCTCTCCTGCCTCCTCAGCAGCACTAAGGATGTCTGACTACAGCTTAGGCCTGCTCCCTGCTGGCAGGTGGACATCCCCCGAGGGCTCCTAGACTGCCAGAGGGATCCCAGACTGTGAGAGGGCACAGGCCTGGCTGAGGAAACCCCCTCGCGCCCCCGAGTGTAGAAATTCTTGTGCACTGGGCCTCTAGTAATATTATATTAGTTTCAGGTGTCACAGTGATTAGACATTATATAACTTACTAAGTGATCATCCCGATAAATCTCACACTCATCTGACACTATACATAGTTATTAGATATTGTTGTTGAGTTCTCACGAAGTTCCTTGAGTGTCCTTATAATCATTGTTTTGAACTCTGTATCTGGTAGTTTGCTTGCCTCCATTTCATTTAGCTATTTTTCTGGAGATTTCTCCTGTTCTTTCATTTGGGACCTTTTTCTTTGTCTGCATTTTGGCTGCTTCTCTATATTTGTTTTTATGTATTAGGTAGAGCTGTTACAACTCCAAGACTTGGTAAAGTAGCTTTGTGTAGTAGGTGTCCTAAAGGATCCAGTGTGCAAACTCCCCAGTCACCCGAACTGGGCACTCCAAGTGCACCCCTGTGTGGACTGTGTGCACTGCCCTGTTGTATTTAAGCCTTGACAGCTGTTGGCATCACTAGAAGGGATTGACTCCCCAACACTGATCGGCTGCTAGGACCCACTGTGACTATACAGAAAGAGCTGCTGTGCAGAAGTTGACACTATGAAGCAGGACTTTTCTTCACTCTTGGAGATGGTAGGGTTGTAAGCCAGCAGGGTCTAAAGCTGCCCACTGGTTGCACTGGTTCTGGGGCCTCCTGGGAGGTACAAGATCAGCCACTGCCTGTGCCCTGTCTGGGGCACCTGGCACAAGTTAGAGCAGCTGCTACTTGTGTGGGGCTTGGATGTGCCCAGGAAAGATCAATCTGCAAACCAAAGCCACCTGCCACTAGTGCCATGCCTGGGCCAGTTAGCAGAGCTACAAAGTACACAGAGTCCAGATGTTTCCTGTTTGGGAGATTTTAGGAAATTCTGAAGCATGAGGCAAAAGAGGCCATTTGTATGGAAAAGCCACTGGAAAGGGCTTGGGGTGGGGGGGGATGACTCTGCAAGTTGGGTGGGGTGGGGTCTCCTAGAATTACCAGGGCTGGGTGAGCAGTGTGAACCAGGTTGATAGAGACTCAGATATGGCAAGTGCGGGGTGGGGGCACCTCAGAAAAGGAACAATGGCTTCTGCCAGCACTTTCGTCTGGCAGAAAGCTGGCCCCAGCTCTTGCCCTGATGCCAGATAATTCAGTTCCTGCCCATATGTGCTTGGTTTGTTTCAAGTTGCCGCCCAAGCCCTAGAGTTCAGTGTGAGTGACTCCCAGTAAGTTCGTATATGTGGGCCCTTTAAAAGGAATGCCTGGGACTTCAACAGCCCTCAGTCTTAGACACAATCCCTGCTGGTTTTCACAGTCAGAAGTGATAGGGACTTCTCTTCCTGGCTCTGGGATCCTGGGATGGGGGACCTGGTGTGGGGCTGGGACCCCTCATTCCTCAGGGGGCACCTCCACAGCTGAAATATCCCTCCCAATTTTATTATTTTATTTTTATTTTTATTTTT
>PVJC01037196.1:0-17302 GCA_004026665.1 Murina feae | reverse complement strand
GCCTGCTTGGTGGGCTTCCCAGGCCCTTTGCGGGGCATCGGGGAGCGGGTAAGAGGTGGCAAGGGGTTGGCGGCCTGCTTGGCAGCTGTCCAGGCCCTTGGAGGGGCATTGGGGAGCGGGAAAGAGGCAGCAGGGGGTCAGTGGCCTGCTTGGTGGGCTTCCCAGGCCCTTTGCGGGGGCCGGGGTCCTGCTTGGCAGCTCCCAGACCCCTTGGCGGCACCGAGAAGTGGGAAAGGAAGGCTGCAGGGGACGGGTGAGTGGGAAAGAGTTGGCGGCCTGCTTGGCGGCTTCCCAGGTCTCTTCCAGGGATCAGGGAGCAGGAAAAGGCTGGCCTGATCAAGAGGCAGGGTTTTCCCTGCTTTCTGGTGGATGGAGGAAGATGGGCAGTAGGCAAGCTTGGGAGGCAGGCAGCACCCAGCCCTGGTCACAGCTCAAAAAAGAGAACAACATGCTGGGGAGGGCAAGAGTCTGAGAGATCAACATAGAGGGGGTGCCTGCTCCAAGCCTCCATGGTGTGCCTGGGGTCAGGCCCCCGGCAGGTAGACACACACAGGAGGACTGCTCCAAGCCTCAGATGCGGCTGGGGGCAGGTCCCCAGTGGTAACACACACACATACACACACACACACACAAAAGGTGCCTTGCAGACTGGGGCCATTATAGGACATCCACTGAGGGGTCCCAGACTGTGAGAGGGCACAGGCCGGGCTGAGGAACTCCCTCCACCCCGAGTGCACAAATTTTTGTGCACCGGGCCCCTAGTTAGTATATAAAAAAAGCCTGGAAGACAGAAGAGGGTGAAAGATAATCAACCAAAAACCTTGTATGCACAACCCGTGGCCACAGACAATAGGGTATTGAAGCAAGGCTTGGGGAGTGGGAGTGAGGGAAATCAATGGAAGAAAATAGAGGACATATGTTATACTTTCAACAATAAAGAATTATAGAAAAAACTGGAGGCCCGATGCATGAAGTGGTGGTGGTGGTGTCCTTAAGACCAACCTGCACCCTTTCCAATCTGGGACCCCTTGAGATATGTCCGACTGCCCGTTTAGGCCCGATCCCAGCCGTGGGATCGGGCCTAAACGGGCAGTACGACATCCCTTTCACAATCCAGGACTGTTGGCTCCCAACCTCTTGCCTGCCAATTGCCCCTAAACCACTCCTCTGCCAGCCTGATCAACGCCTAACTGCTCCTATGCCAGCCTGATTGCTCCTAACTGCCCTCCACCTGCCAAGATGTTCCCCTCCAACTGTTCTCCCCTGCAGGCTTGGGTCCCCCACAACTACCCTCCCCTGTACGCCTGGGTCCCTCCCAACTGCCCTCCCCTGCAGGTCTGGGTCCCCCCCCAACTGTCTTCCCCTACAGGCCTGGGTACCCCCCCAACTGTCCTCTCCTGCAGGCATGGATCCCCCCAACTGCCCTACTCTGCCAGCCTGGTCCCCCCCAACTATCCTTCTCTGCCAGCCTTGTTCCCCCAACCTTCCTCCCCTGCAGGCCTGGGTTCCTCTCAACTACCCTCCCCTGCAGGCCTGGGTCTCCTGCAACTGCCCTCTTCTGCCAGCCTGGCTCCCCCAACTGTCCTCCCCTGCAGACCTGGATCCCCCCAACTGCCCTCCCCTGCTGGCCATCTTGTGGCGGCCATCTTTGACCACATGGGAGCAGCCATCTTGTGACGGTCAATTTGCATATTACTCTTTTATTAGATAGGATGGCTTATCAGGGAGATCACTTTGTTGTAAGTTACATAAAAATCCAACCACTATGCTGTACGCAGTAACTAATATAATAATGAATGTCAACTATAATTGAAAAATAAAAAACTTAAAAAAAAAAAGAATCCAATGGTTTAAAAAAAAAAAAAAAAAAAAGCTCAACTACTACAATAAGCCAGGAAAATGAGACCCTATTAAGTAAGGATGATCACTGATAAATGAGGTAATCTTAAGTGGAAACTTTAGGATGGGGAGGTTTCACTATATCGAAGCCTACCTCATGAAGTATAATTTCTCTGAAAGATAATCCAGAATACAAGAATCTAAATGATTAAATCATTAATGTAACATTTAAACATAGATCCATCAAGCAAGGCAGAATAGAATCAGGTAGGAGTGCCAGGTATTTCTTTTCAGGCTTTAACTTAATGACCCTATAGATATTATTTATTTATTCTAGGTAACTCTACATCACTCCTGTCATAAAGTATTAGTCAATAGTCACTGTTTTATGTTATGTTAAAAATACAAAGATAATTTCTGTGTGGTTATTAAATACAACAGAATGATAAAGCTTCTTCAAATTTCTTACCTTTTTTCCTTGAGTGTAAGCTAATAAAATTTAATAAAATTACTGATTTAGTATTTTCTTACCCGTTCAATTCTTTCTCTGGTCCTTTCAGTTCCTACAGGAACTTCATGAATATGATACTGGCTGCAAAGGTAGCTCATGACAGGAGCAGGTGCATCAAATAACTCTCGCAAGTAAGAGAAAAATCCATATTGTCTGAAAGGAAAAACACCTATTAGATTTTTCTTCTTAAAATACCATTAAAAAAAATCTGATGGTTGACAAGTAGCCAATAAACAAGTCTTTTTCTTTATATATTTGAAAATCACTTAAGTGGTTAATAATTGAGATTTATTTCCTTGTCAAGGTTTAATTTTTGCATATTTATGATTACAGACTATTAATTTGTTGTTTTTTTACATTTCTTCCATTGATTTTGTATTTAGAATGTCTTACATTCAGAGTTAAGATATCTGCAATTATAAAACAGTAATATGCAATTTTTTCATTTAGTTCTCTGGAAATCATTTTTGCATTATTAAGTGGTGTTTTATCACTTTATTTTCCCAATAATTAACCAAGCATTTGGTTATTTTTAATTAAATAGTCCAATATTATTCCAATGATTTAAAACATCATCATCATATATTAACTATACCATAGTCTGTCCCTGGGCATAGATTTTTCCTTATTTAGACTTAAGTAGAGATCCTAAAGGAAAATAATATAGCCTATAACAAATATGTGACAAAAAGATAATTAAAATATATTAAAGAGATAAATGACTACTCAATATTTAAAAGGTGCAGGTTAGTTCTAGTAATATTTTCAAGACTTACTTTAGTTCATTTAGAGATCTGGAAGGTGCTCTCTCTGCATATGAACTCTTCGGAGCAATAACAGCATTCACTCTTAATTTCTTACTGTCACGAACCTGATATAAAAAAGGAAAATGTTAATAACCATCTTTGCTCAAAAATGATTTTTAAAATTAACGTATTCCTACTGGCATTCATGGGATGATCAGAAATTTGAACACTGACAGAGTATTTAATGGCACTTACAAGAAAAACTTTTAGTGATATTGATATTGCAGTATGTGTTTTTACAAAGAGTCCATTTCTTTTATAATTTTCACTGATAAATTCTATGGAACAGTTAAAAAAGCAATAATACCACAACTCTTTAAGAAAATAGGAGGAAGGGACATTTCCCAAGTCAGTTTATGATACCGGCAACTTTTTTTAAAATTAAAAATATTTTTATTGATTTCAGAGAGGAGGAGAAACATCAATGATGAGAATCATTGAATGGCTGCCTCCTGCATGCCCCCTACTGGGGATCGAGCCCACACCCAGGGTATGTGCCCTTGACCAGAATCGGACCCTTCAGTTTGCAGGTTGACACACTATCCATTGAGGACAAACCAGCAAAGGCAGAATCATTGGTTCTTAAACCTAGTTTCATGAAGAATAGAATACAACATAGTCTCAAAAAGTATCTCCACATACATAACTACAAAGAGAAAAACAGTTTAGTATAATACTTGTTTTAAAGACAAATTTGTTCTGAGCAATTGATATACCAGTATTAGGAGACAATTTAAGAAATACATGGATTTCACATTTGCTCACATGCAATTCTGGCCTACAAGAAACATGAGGTTTTTCTCTAGGTGAATGCAGAAAACTGCAACCAACTCAACCTAGCTGCTGAGAAATACATGTAATTTGTGCACAAATACAGATGCACATACACTCCTCTCAAACATCTATCAGCTACCTCAGGTCACCACATGTATTGAGCCCCATCCAACCATATTTGGTGTTGCAGCTTTCTATCCAATTTTAGATAAGCGCTTTCTATTTTTTGACCCACTATACAATTCACAAACTGAACCCTTCCAATGCCTCCTTCCACAAGCTAACTTCAGGTCTAAAAACAAAGTACCATATTTATTGTATTTGTATATTTCTTGACAGTCCTAAATGTGTAAAACTATGCTGTCATTTTTCTCCCCATAGGCCCAATGGGTTTCTATTGTATAATTTTGCATAGCATAATAATTTTTAGGAATGTACATATTGGGTTATAGTAAAATTGACTACTTTGCAATGGAAAAATAAAGCAAATAGGGAAAATGCAAATAATTAGTGAATCTGGGTAAAAGGTATACAGAATTTCCATGTATCTCTTGAATATTTTCTGTAAGTTTAAAGTTATATCAAAATAAAATTTTATTAAAAAAAGGTATAGATTAAACAATACTGATTCTCATTTATGTTTGTAAAATATTTTGCTTTAGTGATTACTCTAAATAAAAGAATTATACAATGAGAAAATAATTTCCTTTTCAATTCTCTTTCAATATTTCTATCACAGGAAGAAAACTGCTGTATAATACATTATCTCCCCCTCCCTATTAAAAAAGAATCATGTTCTCTACTTTCAGTAAGGAACAGTACACATCTAGCACTAACATTGTTTTTATGTTTATTGTTGTGCAAACTGTATTCTAATTTTGCAGTAATATTAAACTCCCTTTCAGAATATTTTGTTTGAGTAATAAAAAGTGAAGTGATTTAGCCCTGGCTGGTATGAATCAGTTGACTGGATGTTGTCCCAAGCATTGAAAAGGTTGCCGGTTCAATCCCCAGTAATGGGCATGAAGGAGGCAGCTGATCAATGTCTTGTTCTCACTTTGATGTCTCCCTCCCTCTCTCTCTCTCTCTCTCTCTCTCTCTCTCTCTCTCTCTCTCTCTCTCTCTCTCTCTCTCCCCCCCCCTTCCTATCTCTCTAAAAATCAATAATATATATTTTAAAAAGTGAAGTGATTTAAATAAAAAAAATAATAGGATAGTTTGCCCTGGCCAGTGGGCAACATCCCATGCATAGAGTTTGCAGGAGGCAACCAACTGATGTTTCTCCCTCTCTCAAAATTAAAAAGAGAAATCTTTAAAAAAAATAGCACTACATGTTAGGATGGTAGTGCACAATAGTATATGAAATGGCAAAAACTGTGAAGATGGTTTGTAAGTTACTAAAAAGATGGGAAATGTACTCTAGTACATACAATAAATTTCACAATTAAAAATACATGAAACCCCTAGCTGGTTTGGCTCAGTGGATAGAGCGTCAGCCTGTGGACTGAAAGGTCCCGGATTGGATTCCGGTCAAGGGCACATGCCTGGGTTGTGGGCATTCAGGAGGCAGCTGATCAATGGTTCTTTCTCATCACTGATGTTCCTCTTTCTCTTTCCTTCTCCCTTCCTCTCTGAAATCAATAAAACGTATTTTTTAAAAAATGCATAAAAAGTCATACATGTAAAGAGGAAGTTCTGGTGTTATTGATGAGACCCTTTGAAAAGTTCATTGCTAACAGCACAAGAAAAAATAAAGGTCTAATTCTTAGGAACTTAAATCATTATCAATACGCAGTTCAAATCTTTAGCACAGAGGAAGCATGTGTTTTTTGAGACAAAGCAGGGTATTCAGTACAGGCTAAGCTGGTGATTTTCAAAATAGAAATCATCTTAACATGGTATATCACAGACTTTTAACCCAAGCAACCTACTTCTTGAATGAGCTGTGATACTAGATCACTAACTCACTGGTTAGGCTTAAATTAGTCCTAAAATACACAAAATGTTTAACTTTTTATAGTGCATTTTATAATTTCATACATTCAATCTTTTTATGCAGTCACCATATATTCACATTCCCTACCAACTCCCCAAAGAGATGGAAGAAAATATGGTAAAAAGCTAAAGCAAGAAATTTTTCTAATCTAATCAAATCACATCACTTGTGTACCAAATAAAGAGAGACCCACTGGAGTCGATTTTAGGGTCTTGTCCTCACTTAGATTACTAGTAAAGGTTTAAATAAACAAAATCTTTCTGGGGCTTTAAAAGAAGTAGACGGCATATGCAAAAGGAAAAAGAAATCTTACTAACAGGATATAACAGCATATATAGTTAACAATATATACTACATAGTCATATGTTATACACATAATAAATACAATAGCTAACAAGCACTAGCTGATACTTTTTCATTTAATCCTCACAAAAATATTTTGAAGTAGATAGTATTATCTCCATTTTAGAGTTGAGGAAACTAAGGCTCATATTTAGGCAACTTGCCCAAGTGAGTATCAAAGTCAGAATTTAAATCCTGGCAGCCTAATTATGGAGCATATGTTCTTAACTCCTAAGCTATGCTACCTTTAGTGGCTTAGATTCTTGGTTAGTGGTGTTTTCTAGCCAGGTACAGGATTCTCAATTTTTGAAGATTTATTTATATCAAACAATAACTATCAGATTGATTTCCCATCCAAAGATAAACTAAGTTCATTCTAATATAGTTCCTAAAAGGAGATTCAAGACCAAAAGTCCATCAGTATGATGTTTCTATTTTTTCACCCTTTGTCACAGAATTACTCGTCATATTAATTCCAAATGTTAATTTCAAAATTGTATGTTACAGAGGGGAATATAGGCTGTTTTTCCTATTACAAAACAAATTCATTTCCCAATAATAGCATAGATAGGACAGAAATTAGTAAAAGAGTTGCTCACACTAGAGTTACTGCTGGTAAAATCAGTTATTATCACTTTTTGCTGTAGTTTGAATTTTAAAATTCACTGGAAGTGCCAAGTGAGTCAAAATATGTTAGTTTATACTTGCCTCTTTCAGGAAAACCTCCATATCTTCTTGACTCTCAAATACAAAGGCTCTCAAGTCATTTGATGGAATATGATTTTCAATATACTTGGCATTTTTATTATCTTTCATATTGATCTAAAGAAAGCAAAGAGAAAAAATAAGTTGATTTTCATGAAACCCAGACAGATTACTAGAAAACAACTTTTAATGTAGATTTAATTAGATTACATTTGATAACCGAGAAAAAGGGAGCCCAAAAAAACCCTCAAAATAAAACAACTTGGTATTGAAGGGTTAACATTGTAAAACATCTATTTAATCTAAATTATTACCCATAAACACCCAATACATCTTAATATGAAAGCTAAGACTTGAATAGTACCTGATGCATAGTGGTTTTGGTATTATATAATAATAAAGTTCCTTTCTGATCAACTCATTAAAAACACTGTAACAGTCTTAGATTGTGACCTGTAAGTAAAAGCATTTCTCATCTGTCCTCAAACTTTTTTCTTCTTAATCTTTAAGAGGAATTAATATTATACATGGCAATAACTGGTACAAAACCACAAATAACTGAATAAAATTATGAAAATGAAAAAAAATTAGCTATGAATTTTAACTATTAGTGTCTTCAGAAGAAACCCAAGGCTAGTACCACTAGAGCATAAAAACTTAACAATTTATTTTAAAATACTAGCTAATTAGACATTTCTGCATACTGAGACTCAATGGTATTTGATGATACAAAGATAGGTCATGAAAAATTTTCAAGAGTTCAATCTATTTATCACAAATGATAAATATGATGAAAAGCACTGTACAATAAATTTCCATAACAGAGGTATATAAAAATGTTATCTAGGAAATTTAAAGGGAGAAATTAGCTCCAGCAGATGGAAATCAGCTTTCCAAAAAAAAAAAAAAAAAAAAGTCTTTAGTTGAAAGCCAGGGCTCTGGGGTCAGACAGATGTCACTTCAAATCCTGTGTGTAACCTTGAACTTAAATCTCTGAAAACTTTAGTTATTTCATCCTATAAATGGGTAAAGTAAGTCAGCCTATACCTCATAGGAATAAATGTGAATTAAAAGAGATACAATAAAAAAAAAATAGTGCAGCGCTTGTTGCATAAATGTTGTCCAACATTACTCTCTATTTTAAATTACAGAATATCAATCAGTATGGAAAAATGGAGAAAGATATACAATCAAACAAAATAAAATGAAAACCACATAAAATACCACTGCTTGGACATAAACACTATAAACATTTAGTGTCTATTCACAATTTTTTTGGGAAGGCACCAAATTACTTTATTGGAAGGAATAGCACAATTGAAAGAAAATGTATGTGGGTATTTGCTCCAACTTATAGAAAGAGTAAGCAAAAGTAACCCCAATATGACTACAGGAAGTAAAAACCATTTTTTTTTATAGCTATGAATAAGTGACCTACAAGTTAGCTCTCATTATCATTCTCTCCCAGGGTGTAGTGATCAGAGATACATCTCTTAGTCAGATTCTGGATCTCTCTTCTTGTGTAAGTTGGTTACATGGTCATTCAAATCTTTGATGCGTTTCGCTTGCTAATTTAGGTAATACTTTTAAAAGTCACAGAAGTGAAGGGGGGCGATTATTCACTGGCCAGTTTGTTCACTTCCAGTAGTGACTGATTTGCAATTTTTTCAAGTGTAATGCACACTCCCACTGCATTCATGGTCTGGTTTCCTATCCAGAAGGAAGATTTGGCCACCTTGTTGGCTCTGCAGCTTATCAGTTTCTTAGCATGCTCCTTCTCAAAAGATTGGTGAAGAAAATATCTGGTAAAGTTCTCCAAAGCCACATCTTCTTAGTCACAGTAGTAAGACAGACAGGTAGAGACATAGGAAGTGTATGTAGCACTCCAAGATGATCTGGTGGTTAACGACAGCATTCTGTTTCACAATTTTTAAAAATGAAATCTTTCTATACATTCTATTCTGTAGTCTTTTTAATAACTCATTAACATTCCACAAGTGTCCTTTTATATAAGTAGAGCCTACAGCAACATTTTTAATGGCCACATAGTATTCCAATAAAAGGACATAGAGTAATTTACATAACTAACAATATCTTTGAAAACTTTGTTCTTTTGCTCCATCATTCTGCTATTATAAACACTACTGTGGAATATAAGTGTAAAAACATTTTCCCAATTCGGTATTGAAATTGTTAGAAATAACTCATGAAATCTGCTTGCTAATCGACAAGTTATATGACTAAAATTTTAAGTTTACATATTGTTAACTTGCTTATGAATGTGGCTGCATTTCAACTAAATCTGAAAGGGTTAAGTGTGTATGGGAATACATTTGGAAGAAAGTGGTAGAAAAGGTGAAGGGTTATTCCAAGAAGGGTGAAAAAGTCGAGTCTATCATTGTATCTCAAAGATTTGTAAAATGACAATATATGCCAGCTAGTAATCCAAGTTAGTGATAGCCCACTATTAAAAAACCAAGTGACAAGAGAATAAAATATCTAATAGAGTTCTAAAGTATTATTTTGAAATTGGCATTTTAATAAAAATGCGTTGACAATCACACTTGACTGTAACTTAGGATCACAATATTTTTCCTTTTTAAAAAACTATGTTTTTATTGATTGTAGAGAGCAAGGGAAAGGGAAAGAGACATACTGATGAGAGAAACATCAACATCGGTGGGCTGCTTCCTGCATAGCCCCTAGTGGGGATCAAGCCCACAACCCAGGCATGTGCTCTGACCAGGAATCAAACCAGTGACATCTTGGTGCATGAGTCAAACCACTCAGGCACACGGGCCAGGCACAATATTTTCTCCCAGTCCTTACCAAATCAATCAAATGGTACCTGGGTCCAAAACAGATATTCCCTTCTTGATCTGCCAAAAACAGTCTAAATGATATACAGCTTAGCAAGAATAGAATAAGGTATTATGCATATTAATTTTGCTAATGTAATATAAGATGTAATTTTAAAAACTATGAAATGATTTTTAATAAAGCATAACACAATCATGAGTTTTAGAAAATAGAACTTTTTATGAATCCTGCAAGGATCTATACTACATTCTTTTCTAAAGTACAAGAAATTATCCTTAAGTTTATATTATGTATAGCTATCATTACCAAAGAATGTGGTTTTTACTTCTTGTAACAAAACTTATTATTTTAAATATTTCACATATAAATCTTCCTGTTAAGCCCATGGCCACACTTCATTAGGTGATTTACTAACTAGAGCTTATCCTATTCTTGATGACCCACGATCATCAATCAGAGCTATCGAAAGGAGTGGATGCAGCGACATGGAAGCACGGAACAGAGTATGGGCTCTTGGAGGGAAAGTGGGGGAGGGAGGGTAGATGGAAAGTAATCAATCAAAGACTTTGTATGCATAACTCATGGACACAGGACCTGGGGCAGGCTGGAGGGGTCAATGAGGGAAAAAGGGGAACATATGTAATATTTTCAATAATAAAGACTTTTAAAAAAGAGCTAAGAAATGTTTATGAGGCCAATAAACTGTTGGTTTCACTCTCAGAATTCTCATAATGCTCTTTCTGTAACAAGTGATTTTCTTACCTCCCTTCTGTCAGGTGCCTTGTATCAACATGTATTTACAGCAGTTTTCTACCCCTTTGGCAGCATTTAATCTACTGAGCGCTAGGACCTAAGAATAACAATTATAAAAGGACCAGCTAACCACGCTAACTTTATACACGGTTCTTAGTGCCATTTTCATATTTCTTTCCAGAAAATTTCACAGGTATCAATATCAAGGGCCCTTTATAAAGCCCATGTATGGATTTAGCAGTATACCAGTTGCTGCAAGTCTGATAATGAAAAAATCAGGGGTATAAATAAGACCAAGAATTCTTAAAACAATAAAAGTCTATGATTACAATAATAAAAATAACAGATTTTACATAAACAAAATCTCTTACCATGAGCATTATAGGCTCATAGACTCTTTGCTTAAATTTGTCTCTGTTATTTCTCAGCCATAAAACAGCATCATATGTATCACGATATCTCTGTCTCAGTTTATCTTCCTTTTGATTCATAAGATTGTCAAACTGTACAATTTGATCATTCACACCTAAAATTGAAAATTGAAAAAATAAAACAAAATATTATTTCTCTGAAAACTTGTTAGTAAAATAATCGATTAAAAATACAAAAAATATCTTAGATCCACAAGTTACAAACACCACTCAGCAAGTACCCCGTACAGAAAGACCCATCCATAACAAAACATTCTCAAATTTCCAAACACTTGGAATAAAAGGTGATTAAGTTATCAAAATAAAAATAAAAATAGGCCAGATAAAAAGGAATGAGAAAACATTAGCCTTCCAATCAGAAGACAATCACAATAGGCGTTCAAAATTGAGAAAAATTATTTTTAACTTACCATTATATATACAACATTGAAAAAAAGGGATAATGAAATAAAGATATTTTCTAGGCTATCAAGACTCTAAAATTAATTCCCTAGTACCCCTTCTTAGGAGGTTACCTGAAAATGTATTCTAACGAAATAAGGGAATAATGTAGAAAACACACACACACACACACAAAAAAAAAACAACAACAAAAAAAAAACAGGAGACATGGAATTCAGAAATAGGTTTACCCAACACAGGAAAGGATCTGAGAAAAAGTCCAGATGACTGCCATGCAGAAGGCCTTGAAAACAATCAGTTTAGAAAGGAAAAGGATGGCAGGCTCCAGAACTCAAGATAATGCCTGATAAGATAGGTTGTTGTTTTTTGTTTGTTGGTTTTTTTCAATTTAAGAAAATGCTAAAACAAATGGTACTTAAAAATAAAAAGGTAAATTACAACCTTTAAAAAAGTTATCAATGAAAGGAAATCAAATCAATACTATGAACAAGTTTCATTGTAATAATATGAATAATACTTAATATTTCTAGCTTAAGAATTAATCCATAGAGCACATAATACTTGATTATGTCTTCTCCACAAAATGTTTTCAGCCTTAACAATATAAAAACCAGAGTGCAGATTAGAGAATTTAGAATGTAAGAAGGAAGGAAAGTAAAAAGAAAGGATGGGAGTACTAGTATTTTTAGCTTACAGTATACATTCAAGAAATAAGCCCTAACCGGTTTGGCTCAGTGGATAGAGTGTCAGCCTGTGGACTGAAGGGTCCCA
Organism: Murina feae; assembly: GCA_004026665.1. Taxonomy (NCBI): domain Eukaryota; kingdom Metazoa; phylum Chordata; class Mammalia; order Chiroptera; family Vespertilionidae; genus Murina; species Murina feae. The sequence continues at coordinate 5,152 of PVJC01037196.1, read as the reverse complement.
GGTTCGATTCTGTTTAAGGGCATGGACCTTGGTTGCGGGCACATCCCCAGTAGGAGGTGTGCAGGAGGCAGCTGATCGATGTTTCTCTCTCATCGATGTTTCTAACTATCTCTCCCTCTCCCTTCCTCTCTGTAAAAAAAAAAAAAAGAAAGAAAGAAAAAGAAATAGTGACAACTGTTAAATGACAAAAAGAAAAATTATTCATAATACATATTAAATTTTAATGATTAATAATTAATAATCTCATGTGAGGAACTACAATAATAGGGAGGAGATTATATAAACTTAAGCCACACCTAAAGTAACAAAATATTAAAAGATGATGTCTAAATATCCCAGATGATCTCACTTATATATGAAATCAAACTGAGTATAATAAACTGACAAAGAAAATAGGTCCAAAGGCATGGAGGCATGGGACAGATAGATCTGAGAGAGGAGTAAGGTGGGGACGTCAGAAGAGATTAACCAAAGAACTTATATACAGACTAGAAGCCTGGTGCACAAAATTCATGCATGGGCAGGGTCCCTAGGCCTCCAGCAATCATGGCCAATTGGGCCTGCCAGCTGGGACCTTCCTTCATTCTGCGCTGCCCCCTGGTGGTCAGCATATGTCATAGCAAGTGAACTACCAGTTGGTGGAACTCCCGAGGAGACAATTTGCATACTAGCCTTTTATTATATACGATTTGTGTAGCCTATGGACACAGACAATGTGGTGAAGGCCTGGGGTAGGGCAGAGGCTGAGTGGAGGAGAGTAAAGGGGGAGGGATGGGGAATAGCTGTAATAATGCCAACAATAAAAAAAAGTCTAAAATTGACAAATTAAGCTATTGTGAAAAAAGAATATGCTGAAAATACAGGAAGGACTATTAGAAAAAATTGTTGAAATAGTTACAAGTGCTTACTCTTGAGAGGGGGTCTGGAGGTTAACATGTTGAGCCTCCCTTCTGTTCTAGTTTTGTTTTTTAACTATACACATCAAATACTTTGATAAATATAAAATATGGGTGCTTTTTAAAAAATTGATCTTATACTAGTATATATAGAGTAAAATGAATATAGAATATCCTCCATTTGAATAATGCTATAGATTTATCCACATGGTCTACATGCAAGCATATCAAACTTGCAGCCAGAGGGCCGTATGCCTCGTTTATCGTGAGCTTGACATGCTTAGAAGGAAAGAAAAGCAAAGACATAACTGGACAGGCAGTTATAACTTCAAGGAACAAAGTAAATGGAGTTTATGAAGGCTAAAACAAAAAGCTTAAATTTGATATGAGAAATAATAGTGACTCTATAAAGAAAATAACGCATTTTTAGAGCAACTGGCAAATCATGATACATGATAGTCATAAGTAATTAAGGCACTAAGTTTGAAGAACTGAGCTGAGCTTCCTCAACAGGGAGATATGAATATTGAAAGACATAGTATCATGGGGGGAAAAGAAAGCCCCATCGTCAGAGATATAGCTCCATTTTATAAACATCGCTTCATTCTAAGTTTAATAAAACTTACTCTTTTTCTCCTTCTCTAGAGTTTCCCTCTCTTTAAGCTTATCAATGATCTCACTTTCACATGATTCCTTTTCATCCTGGACTCGTCTTAGATCATTTGTAATGTCATCAATCTGGGGTTGAAGATTCACACAGTTTTCTGTGGTCCTCAGTTCATTTTGCAAATCTTCTATCATTTTTCGGGTATTACTTATTCTCCTCTGTCGGTCAAGCTCTGCATTTTGTTTTACTGTTAAAGCCTGCTGAAGTTCCTCAATCTAATAAAACAAAAGACGGTTAGTACTGGAGATTGTTTTTTTCTCCTAGTTTATAAGCCTTTTATAGTAATACAGTTTTAAAAATGCCAACGATCTAAGAACATGATTGTTTTTCTCACTAAAACTTACCCTGCTTGAATTAGACTGTTACTCTTATCAGGTTACTTACATCTTTACTTTTTCACTAATACATCCTAAGTACCTAGAGCAGTGTTTAACATATAGTTTATGCTCATTAAGTATTTGCTGAATAAACAAATTATTTATAAAGCCAACCAAATATCTAGAAAGCATGTATTTACTTTCTAGATATTTATAGGATGTAAATACATGCTTCATTCATATCCTAACACTGAAATTAAAAGACACACAATATGATACTTTGAATAAAGTTAATAATAGAAGTGATGATTATTTTACCCTATTAATTTTAAACTAAATTATTTTCTTCCAACAAAATTATTTTCTACTAACACTTCAAATTATTTGTGAGATTTTTAAACATCAACCTATATGTTTAGATTTGTTAACTTATATTCAGGGTAGATTATTTTTTAAAAACCCATATTGTACAAGTTGGCAGTAAAATTTTTGTCAAACCAGACATAGTCTATCTAAGACAGAGTTAAGATTTTAAGACACACACACATAAACATAAATACACACTTATGCACCCACTTTATTAAATAAAATAGAATTTTATATCAAAATAGACAAGGCTAACACATCTTATAATTTGCCTATTGGCTCACTTTCTTTTCAAGTCACACTTATTCTCTCCTCATTATAAAAGTACCAACATACTGATTATAGAAAATATGGAAAATACAAAAATTTATAATCTTGCCTATTAACCAGGAGGTCAGGGTTTAGTTTCCTTCAGGGCACATGCCCATGTTGTGGGCTTGATCCCCAGTAGGAGGACATGAAAGAGACAACCAATCAATGATCTCTCTCATCACAGATGCTTCTCTCTCTCTCTCTTTCCCTCTCTCTCTCTCTTTCCCTCTCTCTCTCTCTTTCCCTCTCTCTCTCTCTCTCTCTCTCTCTCTCTCTCTCTCTCCCCCTTCTTCTCCCTCTCCCTCTCCCTTCCTCTTTGAAATCAAGAGACATATTTTTAAAAATCTATATATAATCTTAATGTGCTTACATATTTACTTTTTATTGCCTATCTATAGAACATATTTAACTAAACAGCATGACTTAAAACATTGAGAGCAGTTTCTCTTTATCCTCATATGTCCTTGCAAAATAAAATTTTAATACCTACATAATGTCCTGTTATATGGACATACTACATTTTACCCATTCTCTATTGTTGGAATGGGTTGGTATCAATTTCTTCTTCCTAAAAACTTAGCTTTGAAAGAGTCAAGATAATAAACAAAACATATGACAAAATCCCCTCTCCTGTACAGATGCACAGGAGAAAAAAATATTTGAAAAATTAAGTTATATTTCTGAAAATTAACAATATTCAATGGGTCTAAAAGAAGAAAGCAAACAAGAAGCCATAGAGTTCAGCCAGGGAAGTCCAAGCCATTCAGGAGAATAAATAGGCATATCAAAGAAGACAGGCAAAGAATTAAGGATCACCAAACACATGAGGAAGTCCAAGTCCATGAAAAACAACAAGAAATTTAAAATAATCTTGCCCTCTCAGCAAAATGGAGACATCTTAGTTACCAAAAAAATCATCCAAGAAACTACGATGACTAATCCTATTATACCCATGTTTATTAGCTCTGGCACAGTAAATCCAAGCCTCCTACATCACCAATCTTCACTAGGATACCATTTCTATTCTATCTTCCATTTCTCTTTTTGTACTAACTAAAATTTGGCTATTCCTGACATGCTTCTCCCTACAGACCTCTGAAGTGTGACCTTTTCCTTCCATAATCCTTCAGAGTATTATGGACTCAGAGATGAGGAAGGTGTCCTGATTAATCTCCACTATACTACTTCTTCCATTAACAGCCCCACTTCAGTTCCTTTGAAAACCAGGAGATCAGATTTTAACACCATCATCTTTGTTGCTGGGTTATTACCTATCTCCCTCAAAATTCTTCCTTACTCTCTTCACTCACTGATGACTTCAGTATCAGACTGACTCAATGTCGTCCTCTCCATCATTATGTCTGTCATCATGAGACTTCAACATACATACCGAAAAATAAATCTAACTATACACACACACACACACACACATATTTTATTGATTTCAGAGAGGAAGGGAGAGATAGAAACATCGATGAGAGAGAACTATTGATTGGCTGCCTCCTGCACACCCCCTATTGGGGATCAAGCCTGCAACCCTGGCATATGCCCTTGACCGGAATCAAACCCCGGATTCTTCAGTACTCAGGCCAACGCTCTAACCACTGAGCAAAACCGGCTAGGGCAACTTCACCCATCTTTACCTAAAACCCCCCTCCCTCATCCACCTTCTCTTACCGTTACATTCTAGATCATGTAAATCTCCCCAAATCATACCACTTTTGAAAACTCTATATCCACAATCCTACTCTTTGATCACCATTTCCTTTTCTTCCATTTTTTTTCTATAGTATTCCTATTCCAACCATCCTTTGACCCCCCATACGGTCCTACAATCCACTGACTTTAGTACCTTTTTAAAAAATCCATCACTTCTTTTCTTAACCTGCTGAGGCTCCAGAACCCTCCACTATAACCACTCCCTTGCATAGACCTATTAACACATCACTAATCCTATTATCACACTGGCCAGGAGAAAGCTTAGTTCTTTTTAAACTTAATTATATACCTTCTATCTACTAGTATCTGCATTTAAGCAATCAAACTAATTGGAGAAAATCTCTAAAATTGCCCATACTTTAAATTTATGGCCACAAAACTTAAATAGGCACTTCAAACAACCTACTGCCTTTCTCTAACAAATGTAAAGTAGTTATAATTTGTTACATTCTGAGAAGAGTCCACATCTTTCCTTCCTTCCTCAATCCTTTACAGCTACAGGCTCTCTACTCAGCTAATGTTCTTGTCTTACACTTCTATTCAAAATCAAAGTACTCTGATCAGAGTGCGTTTCCCATTTTCATATCTATCACTCTAACTTCCAGCAGTACTCACTGTTTTATCTTGTATAATGAAAGGAGAGTTTTCATAGCTACCTAACTAAATCTAACCCTGAGGAGGTCCCACAGACAACCAGAGACTAGCATCAGAAGGAAATCCAAAACGGGTTTCTCTCAGCGTTGCTTACAGCAAATATCGTGGGACACAGAGACCTGGCGTCTCTCTTAGCGCAGCGCTGAAAAGCGCCATAGCTGTTTGCTCCGCCCCGCCCGGCGAACTCCCCGAGGCCCCGCCCCTCCCAAGTGCGTCAGAGG
>PVJC01037195.1:0-17343 GCA_004026665.1 Murina feae | reverse complement strand
AAAAAATATCCTCAGTTGAGGATTAACAAAAAAAAAAAAAAGCACAAAGAGGCACTATCCATGGTGGCATTAAACAGGTGGTGGTATTAAACAGGCAAGATCTACAGAAGAAAAAAAAAGTCCTAAGTAAGACAAAAATTAAAGTTGATATATTTTTAGGCCAAAAATCTATTCTTATCCTTCTCAAAACATAGCCCAGAAGATTTACGTCATAGTATATTGTACATTAGTTTCCCTTAAAGGAAGAAGTATACACGGAAGGGGAAAGAGAAAGGGAAGAGGGAGGGGGAGGGGGAAAGAAGGGGAGAGAGAGAAGTTAGTTCCTTCCTTAAACTAATTAGAATAATAATGATAGGTTAGGGAACTCAAAGTTTGACTTTAAAAGTGAACTTTTGAATTGCTAATGTAATTGGGTACCTCTCTTTGAAGGGCAAACCCAACACTACCATTCAAAGGGAATTCTTTACTTCCATAGAACAGTGGGTGGTAAATGATGACTGTTAAAAAACAAAACACAGTCTAGATTCTTTGATCAGAAAATCATCCCTAAGTTTTACATTAGAGAAAGGGGCAGGGGGTACGAGAAATTATCCTGCCAACTGCCCACTAAGGAAAGAAAGCTAATTGTGTTTCTCAGCAGTGGGAGGTGCATGAGAGACAGGTTATAATCGCCCAGTGGAAGGAAAGGTTCCTAAAGTCCCACTTAGCCCCATTCTCAGTTCCACTGCAAGTTAAAGCTATGTGGTGCTGGGTGGGGGGCAAGATGTCCCAGTTCCTTTCATTCCATTTTGCCCTCGTCAAACAAGACCAAACATAAGGAAACTAAGTAACAGGCAGATCCATGAGAGGCAATGGCTAGATGAGACTAATTGAATCAGATAATACAATTTCTCCAGCTGCAATCACAACCGCAAAAGTGAAATGTGACTCTCCATGGGACCTCTCACCTCAATCGCAAAAGCACCAAAACAAAACTACATATAGATATGTATCCCCCCAAAAATAAAATTGAGTAAGAGAAAAGGCAACTCCTGAACTAGAAATTAACATCTCATTAAGACATGAAAAGATGTAATGATATTGCCATGAAATGATACTGTCATGAACTGATACTGCAGATTTCCAGCTGTCCAAAGGTTTAAAAAATTAGGCATAATGCTAGCCCCCAAAAGCTATTGGATAGCTAAGATATGCCAAAAGCATATGCTACAAAGAGCTGAGGAGGGAATCAGCTGCATTATAATCACATGGCATAAAAACAGATTCTGTCAGAACCTCAGAGCAGCAGCTCTGAGGTTAAAACTCCAAGAATTCACCTCTACTTCTTGGGAAGGTTGACTGTTGGTAGCAATTCAATTATAAAATGAACTAGTGGCCAGGTGCAGGAAATTCATGCACATTAAAGGGGGATTAGAGGAAATATTTTAATATTGCTATTTGCCCTTTCTCTATAATAGAAGTGTCAGAGATGAAAGAAAATTAGTAAAATGTATATGAAAATCTTCCTCTTATCAGAGTCTGGGGTCCACCATGGGACCCAGAGTCAAGTCCCCACCCACGTGTGCCTCAAAATCGCGCGAGACCCAGACCCATCCGGCCCCCCATCATTGGGCTAGATCCGGACCTGACTGGTCCCATCCTTGTCAAGCCCCGCTGGGTAGAGGGTGCAGCCTCAGGTCCCCTGGCCTAACACCAGAGCAGGGGGTCGTGGCCTGAGGTCCCTGAGATTTTGGGGCGGGGAGAAGCATCCTGGGGTCCCCCAGCCTGGTGCTGGGGCAGGGGGGCACAGCCTGAGGTTCCCTGGCCCAGCACCAGGGAGGGGGGTGCACCTTGAAGTCCCCTATCAAGTCCCACTGGGCGGGAGGGCACGGCCTCAGATCTCCTGGCCCAGTGCCAGGGGGGAGGGGAGCATGGCCTGAGGTCCCTCGTCAAGTCCCACTGGATGGGGGACATGGCTTCAGGTCCCCTGGCCTGATGCTGGGGTGGAGGGCATGGCCTCAGGTCCCCTGGCCCAGTGCCAGGGTGGGGGGCACAGCCTGAGGTGCCCCAGCCTGGCACCAGGGCAGGGGGAACAGCCTGAGGTTCCCTGACCCAGCACCGGGGTGGGGAGTACACCTTGAGCTCCCCTGTTAAGCCCTGCCAGGGTGGGGGGGCACGGCCTGAGGTCCCCAGGCCTAGCACCAGGGCAGGGGCTGCAGCCTGAGTTCCTCCGACCCAGTACTGGGGCAGAGGGCACACCTTGAGGACCTCTATCAAGCCCTGCTGGGCAGGGGGCACAGCTTCAGGCCCCTGGCCTGGTGCTGGGGCAGGGGGTGTGGCCTGAGGTCCCCATCAAGCCCTGCTGAGGGGGAGGGGGTGATGCCTAAGGTCCCCAGCCTGGCACCAGGGCAGAGAACTTGGCCCCATCAATCCCTGCCAGGCAGGGGGCATGGCCTGAGGTCCCCCGTCAAGCCCTACCAGGTGGGAGGCACAGCCTGAGGTCTCCGGGCCTGGTGCCAGGGCAGGGGGAACAGCCTGAGGGCCCCTGTCAAGCCTCACGAAGGAGGGGGGCGGCACAGCCTCAGGTCCCTGCTGATTGCTCCTTAAGGCTCATTAAGTGAGAACTTGGCCTCAGCTGTGGATGCAGCCATCTTTGTGGCAGAGTGATTGTCAACTTGCATATTCCCTCTTTATTATATAGGACTTGAGGCCCGGTGCACAAAAATTTGTGCACTCAGGGATGTCCCTCAGCATGGCCTGTGCTCTCTAGCAATCTGGGACCCCTCAGGAGATGTCCACCTGCTGGCTGAGGCCCGCTCCCCAGGCAATCAGGCCTAAGCTGGCAGCTAGACATCCCTTTTGGCAGTCAGGGGGCCCTCGGGGGATGCCCACTTGCCAGCGGGGAGCAGGCCTAAACTGCAGTTGGACATCCTTAGCACTGCTGACGAGGCAGGAGAGGCTCCCACCACCACCACTGTACTGGCAGCCATCAGCCTGGCTTGTGGCTGAGCAGAGCTCCCTCTGTGGGAGTGCACTGACCACCAGGGGCAGCTTCTGCATTGAGCATCTTGGTGGTCAGTGTATGTCATAGTGACCAATCATTCCCAGTGGTTCTGCTGTTTCAATTTGCATATTACCCTTTTATTATATAGGATAGGATAGAGGCCTGGGGCATGTGTAGGGGCCAGCTGGTTTGTCCTGAAGGGTGTCCGGATCAGGCTGGAGATTCTACTGGAGTGCCGGGCCAGCCTGGGTGAGTGGCTGATAGCTGTTTGCAGCAAAGCTGGCTGGAAGCAGGTATCTGGGATTTATTTATCTTCTATAATTGAAACTTTGTTGCTTTAACCGGAGCCCAGGTTGGATTGTCCCTGACAACCCAGGCTCACAGCGCTTCCTTGAGCCCAAGGCTGGAAGCAGATTATCTGGGGTTTATCTTCTATAATTGAAACTTTGTTGCCTTGAGCAGAGGCCTTAGCTTCCTGCATGGCCGGGGCAAGCCTCCTGCTTATTCTAGCTCCATGGCTGCCAACCGCCATCTTGGCTAGGTTAATTTGCATATAGTTGCTCTGATTAGCTGGTGGGCATGGCTTGGCTGGTGGGCATGGTTTAGGTGTCTTGGAGTGAGGGTCAATTTGCATATTACTCTTTTATTAGATTAGATAAGGCAGGTTCAGTTGCAATGTCAACAGAAGTCAAAGCAAATTGCTCTCCTCTATAAATCAGAGAGCATTTTATATCGTAATCCCAGACCAGAGGCATTATTTACAGACTGAGACTTCTGTCCACATAAAGAAAGAAAAAATATAACCACCATGTACTATTATGCTTAGGAAGAAAAATTAATCAGATACTGTCTTTCATAAACCTTTGAGGGAGGCTGACACTGTGACAGCCCTGTAAATTTAGGACAAGTGCTGGGAACAGACTCCAGCCCAGGGAGTCAATGAAGGCTACTGTACTCCTAGACATTTATGTATCCTCCTCCCCACCATTATTCTCACATAAGAATGTTAATAATTGCCCTAACTGGTTTGGCTCAGTGGATAGAGCATCGGCCTGCGGACTCAAGGGTCCCAGGTTCAATTCCAGTCAAGGGCATGTACCTTGGTTGCAGGCACATCCCCAGTAAGGAGTGTGCAGGAGGCAGCTGATCAATGTTTCTCTCTCATTGATGTTTCTCACTCTCTATCCCTCTCCCTTCCTCTCTGTAAAAAAATCAATAAAATATATTTTCTTTAAAAAAAGAACGTTAATAATTGCCCAGCCAGTGTGGCTCAGTGGTTGAACACTGACCTATGAACCAGATCACGGATGATTCCTGATCAGGGCACATTCCCAGGTTGCACTCAATCCGCAGTGTGGGGCATGCAAGAGGCAGTCGATCAATGATTCTCTTTCATCATTGATGTTTCTATTTCTCTCTCCCTCTTCCTTCCTCTCTGAAAGCAATAAAAATACATTTTAAGAAAAGAATGTTAAATACTATCAATTCACAGATTAAGACAACTAGTGACCAATGAACCTATTTTTTACACTGGACAGAAACCAAAAGACTCAGTTTCACTTCTATGAAAGTATATGTTTAAGCACTCTGCTTCATACATCAGGCCCTCAGGAAAATAGAAGCTAAAATTCTGGAGGATTTACTACCTGGATGGTGTATAGCCATTAACACTTTTGTTCTTGGCAAAAAAATACATAAAATTTTATTGCCCCAAACTCATGAGGCGTAGAGGAGAATTTGTCGAGATCATAAAAGACAGCAAGAAGTGACAGAGATTTAAATCCAGTTTAGTCTGAATCCAAACTTAACCACAAATAATTCTACCATTCAATAAAATTCTTCGCTGCCTAAGTACCTCCAGTGATAGAGGTTCCCCAAAATGGTAGGGCAACGTGATTCTGAGAGCAGCCCAGGTAGAAGGTGAAAGACGTATTGCTCAAACAGGAAATCGCTAAGCAGCAAGAGCTACCCTTTCTCAACGTGGTGCCAACAGAGTCCCTTCATGTCAACTCATGCAAGAGGGACTCGCTGCCCTTCTTACTAGGGCTCTGCTTTAATGCGTTCCACTTGGAATTGGCCACGCTGAGATAACATCTTCTCCTTCAAGATTTCTGCTCATCTTCCTGGCTACCAAAGAGAACGTTTCAAATCAGTCATTCTTGACAGGCTTTAAAAATTCTATTTCGTTCAGGATAAACAATACTTCGGTTGGTTTGAAAAGATGTTTCTTAGACAGCCTGGCTACCTCCTACGCCGTAAGCGTTTCAAAGAGGGCTATAAAGAGAGTGACAGCTGCCTGCACTCAGAACTAGAAATTAAAATACAAGCTATTAGAAGGGAAGGAAAAAACCCACACTGCAGGGAGACGAGCTTTAAAGAATTTCCCTCTCTCCTATAAATCCCAGTTACCTGCCATGAACTTATTGTCACCACAGAAGCAGCTATGTACTTTATAAAGGCGTTAAATACACTTTCTTTTCCCCCCTCCAGAGAAAGGGGGAAATGTTCAGCCCACGCAGAAGCAGAGTGAAGATTATACAGGAAGTCATAGAACAAGTTGCCTTGTGCTTTGTCACTAACGCTAGGGGGATTGGTGTTCTGGAAGGTTTCCAGGGGAAGGGTGATGCAGGGGCGGTGGCTCCCATGATGTATGGGGGCACACCACAACTCAATTCCAGCCCAGAAATTTCTGAGTGCCTTTTCCAACCCATTGATCTCAACATTGTAAAATTGAGTTAAGAAATAATCTGTCTGCATATACTGTCACTGATTCAAACCTGGTCTTAGACTTCATTTCACAACACAGTAATTCCATGTCAAGGAATCATAACATTGCAAGAGGTCTTTCTACTCAGAAAGTTATTACCCAGTGCCCACCTTTGAAGTGTCAAGCAAAAAAAAGGGGTGGAGGATAAGAATCAGAAGAAGATTACCCAGATTAAAACAAAGATATGCTAGTGTCTGGGTACTTGGGTTTATTATAATTCTGTGTCAAGAGGATGAGATATGTCTAAAAGGAAACATCAATCGCCATAGCATGTGTCACTAAAAATCCATGTCGACAATGGTTTTAAAGTGGTTCTTCTCACACGTAAGTGTCCTGGTAACATTTTAGGGGAGGACAGAGTAGTTGCAATTCACTTACAAAAGCATGTTTTCAGGAAGGCAATTTCTAAAGATACTCTCTTGGGAACTGAGATTAGTGAGTATCCAGCCTGTTACCGTGGCCTTCCTGACTCTTACAGACAACATTTGTCCTGCTCTGGTTGTAGAGGCTGATCCCTATCAGGATATGTTCCTCCTCGGGACAGAAGGAGAATGATCATGCTTCACTGCACGTCGACAGGTGCATTCACATTTTTGCTTATAAGGCTCTGCATCCGTCACTGCAGTGCTACAATAACACACATTCAACGAAACGTGCCACAGTTAGCACATCCGAGATTACGGTGGGAAAGTGCCAACCCAACAGTACCCAAGTCAGACCCACTCTCAGATAGCTGAAATCCTGCCAGTTGAGTTGCAGGAGGAGTTTGTTTTTTACTCTCTATAAATCATATTTTGATGTTGCCTAAATAAATAAACTGCTGCATCATGTATTTTAAAAAGATGGGCAGAGTACATAATTACCCAAGCAGATACAGATAAGAACAAGTCCTGTGACTACCTAGTTCTGTTTAAAATTAAAGCTAGCATAAAAGAAGAAAGGGAGAGTTTACTTAAAATTCAGATGGTTATATTCTATTTCACTTCCAAAAACTTCTTTAGAAACAAGTTTCTGCCTTGAATGAAAAATAACAACAAATAAATCTCATCGAGCCTCATGAACTTTCCTCGTGTCGGGGGCATTACAATGAACACAGGCCTCCCTTGCATAGAAGCAGTAAGGACAACGTTGGAGTGAACAAAGATAAACATACACTGAACATTTTCAGAGTTGCTTCACCACCAGCTCAAGAGAAATGAAAACACAACAAGGTAACTTCAGAATGAAACGAAAGCAACCTTTGACTTTTTATCTTCTTTTTAGCAGACAGAGGTCTACATCACATTTTGATTTTTCACAACTGACGAAGCCAAATCAACTCAGCTTTGAAGTTTGTGAGATTATTCAGTGCTACGTAAAAATGAACAATACGGCTTCTACAAAATAATGAAAGACAAGAATTTCAGTAAGTATTTAACAGCTGCTCTATGTACAGAAATCTAGCTAGATACTATATCCTTTTAAGACCATAATAATGAACCAAGATCCATAGGTGTAAGTACCTAGAATTTTAAAGTCTTAATCATATATTACACAGAAGAATAATGAGCACTGCATATGTGGTATGGCTAACTGTGCTAAAGCCAATTAAAGTCTTCATCAAAGTAAAGATACTAAGAATGTTTAATTAAACTAATGACCTCTCAGTGGGGAGTGCAGTGGGGTTAAATATGACACAATAAAAGTCATGTCTAAAGCAGAGTTTCTCTCCTACTTCACACCAGCTTGGATTCTCTGATTCCAGACTCATGCTAAGAGGCTTGCTGAATCTTTGCTAATGACTTTTTGATCCGTCTGATGTTAAACTGAAACCGAGTGAGTGTTGTCCAGGGTTGGCTACTCAGTATATCACAGTTTCATACGCTACCAAAGCAGAAGATGAAATAACACACCACAAACCACTTCTCTCAAATACCAAATCTGTGACCAAATCATAGCACTGAGAAAATTCCCAGCTATCCACTCTAGGTTCCTGAATCTTGGCAGATAATCTACCAAAGTTTTAAATAAAAATTATTTGTCCTGGATTTTATTAAATTGAATTTACCTTATACTACAGTAATAAATGTGTGTGGGGGGGGGGGGCAGGGGGGTCAGAGGAAGGACATATGTGCATTTAAATTTTCGATCAGACTGATATAAAATAAAACATTTGGAAAAATAATCAACCAAACTATACATGGAAAGTAATTCTAGTACTGTCAATTTTAAGAAATACAATAAAAGATTAAACTTTTTGAAACCTTCAAGAAGAGTTGACATTAGATGATTCAGGTTACAAAAACAACATCATTTAAGTTCTAGTGATAAGAATAGATGTGTGTGTTTTTTTGAAGGGGTAGAGTTTTCAGTATGCTGAGTCATATTCAATAATACAGTCTTTTAGCATCCTTTCCCTGTATGCTTCCTTTCAAAAGCATATACGCCACTTCTCTTCATTTATTTCCCTTTTTTTAGAATATGACAAACATACCCCTATTTTGGTCTCTATGAAATAATTCTTTTTCACACAACTTAAATGTAACTAATAAATAATTGGGGGGAGGTGTAAATAATAGTTTTAATTGCTTGATCTTGACCTCTAAGGTAAAATAAAACCACTCCATGACCAAAATCATGAGCTTTCCTTACTGACAACTTTCGAAAGAAAAAAAAATTTAAGGCTACAATCAAAAAGAATTAATGTAAAGTTATAAAGTACAAAATGTAGACTGAAACATCATATAAATGATGACATAAAAGCAGACTAGAGAATTGAATATCTGATGATCTCTTTTCCCTTACATCAAATAATGTTTAATTATTATATAACCTAGATATTATAGCAAACCATCTTCAATATTCCCATAAAAGATGTTCTGAATACCACTTCAACAATTTCTTACCCTTTAATAATCACTTAGCAACCCAAAGGTCAAAAGATTAATATGCTATGAAGTTGTGATTGACTATTATGATAAAAGTCCTAAAAATGTCAAAAAAGTAGATGTAATTCTAAGACAAAAGGCTTCTCTTTGGTCATTTCCTTAATGAAATACTGTCTATTCAGTTTGAGTCAATGCACATATTATCAATGTCTTCTTCATTTTCCCCCCTTTACTTCTCAACATTTGCCTCTTTCACTCTTTATTAACACTTTCACCTGGGAACAAGTGAGGTATAAGAAAAGGTGCAATTTCAACCAGTTTTACTCCTTATTAGCAACTCTGAGAGAATTAAAGTGAGAAAAAGAGAGAGAACAAAAAGGTTAGGTGGGTTCAGAAGTTGAAACTAATGTCTAAAAGAAAGGTCTGAAGTTATAGATTCATGGCCCTCTTTTGGAAAACAAGGATTTGACTGTAAAACTAATATTTGTATCATATGAAATATGTCTTAAACAAGCCCTCAATACAGATTAAACATGTATGGGCCAAAAAAATTTTTTTTAATCAAAGAAGCCAAAAACACAATGAAAAAAAGAAAAGCCTCTTTAATAAATGGTGCTGGGAAAATTGGAAAGCTACATGCAAAAGAATGAAACCAGTCTGCTCTTTGTCACCATATACAAAAATCAACTCAAAATGGATCAAAGACCTAAATTTAAGACCTGAAACAATAAATTACATAGAAGAAAATATAGGTACTAAAGTTACGGACCTTGATCTTAAGAGAGGATTTGTGAATTTGGCAAGGAAAGTAAAGAATGGGTCTATATCAAACTAAAAACCTTCTGCATAGAAAAAGAACCCTTCAACAACAAAAAGACAACCAACTGAATAGGAGAAGGTATTGCAAACAACACCCATATAAGGGGCTAATATCCAAAATATATAAAGAACTCATACAATTCAACAACAAAAAATAAACAATCCAATTAAAAAATAGGCAGAGGACCGGAACAAACACATTTCCCAAGAAGGCATACAAATGGCCAACAAACTATGAAAAAATGCTCAACTTCAGTAGCTATTCGGGAAATGCAAATCAAAACTACAATGCGACACCAATTCATACCTGTGAGAATGGCTACTATCAAGAAGACAAGTAATAAGTGTTGGAAAGGTTGTGAAGAGAAATGAGCTCTCATTCATGGTTGGTAGAAATGTAAGTTGGTGCAGCCACTATGGAAAACAGTATGGAGGTTCATCAAAAAAAGTTAAGAATACAGTTACCATATGATCCCTCTTCTGGATAACTATCCCAAAAATTTGAAAACAATTATTCATAAAGATATGTGCACCTCTATGTTCATAGCTGCATTAGTCATGGTGCCAAGACATTGAAGCAACTGAAGTGTCCTTCAATAGATAACTGGATAAAGAAGATGTAATAATCGTAAGAAAAGATGAAATACTGCAATTTGTGACAACATGGATGGATATGGAGAATATCATGTTAAGTGAAATAAGTCATACAGAAAAAGGCAACAACCATACGACTTAATTTATGTGTGAAATATAAAACTGAAAGCAACAAATGACCAGATCAGACAGACAACAGTACGGTGGTTACCAGAGGGTAATGGGGGTGAGAGAGTAGTAAAGGGGATCAAATATATGATGGCAAGGAGATTTAACTTGAGGTGTTGGGCACATAATGCAATATGCAGATGTTGTAGTATAGAACTATACACTTGAAACCTATAATGTTATTAACCAATGTCACCCCAATAAATTTAATTTAAAATTTTTAAAGAAAATCACCTATAAAAAATTAAAGATCTTAAAATTTTAAAAATAATTTAAAATCTTTAAAAAATTAAAACATCATAGCCCCCAGTGTTATTATAGGAAGCATTCTGAGACCTTCTGTAGACACCCCCAAGTCAGCTGAGTTGAAGACAATGTCACTTGCTTGCACAGATCTTTGGCTATTAACAACCTAGACATTTGATTACATAGCTGCTTATGATGAAATATTGCATTGGTTTCTATTTTCATTCCCTTCCTCCCTTTGACAATAATCTCACACTGCCAAACCAATATAACCTCTGTTGCTTTAAAGAATAATAAATGAGAGATGCCAAAAACAAAGAGGATGAGAAGAGGAAGGAAGAAAAATGAAGACTAATTTCAAAATCAGGAAATGTCCTCAGCAAGGGTGAAGTCCCACAACAAAAGTCACAGTTGCAGACAGGCACACTAAAACACAGGCTTTTGAGACAATGATCATTGCCTTCTCCACATTAATATCCATATGGCTAAAAATCAGCAATTGGTGTTCTCTACCTGGCTCACCATCTTGTTTTGCAGGAATTCATGTTTAAAATCAAAATTTCCAGACTCTCTGTAAAAACTAGGCAATCTGGCCAAAGTTGCAAAGCAGTTAGAGTATTGGTCTACCCACTGAAGGGTCGAGGGTTTGATTCTTGGTCAAAGGCACGTACCTGGGTTGCAGGTCAGGGTGTGTTCAGGAGGTAACTAATTGATAATCAATGTCTCTGTCTCTGTCTCTCTCTCTCTCTCTCTCTCTCTCTCTCTCTCTCTCTCTCTCTCTCTTTCTCTTTCTCTCTCTCTCTCTTTCTCTCTCCCCTCCCTCCCTCCCTTCCACTCTCTCTTAAAAAAACAACTAGACAATCTGTCAAAACTGAGACAGCATGCTTACATAACAAGAATTAGCCTGGCCCTAGCCTGTTTTCTCAGTGGTTAGAGTGTCAACCTGCAGACTAAAGGATCACGGGTTCAACTCCCCTTCAAGGACACGTAACTCAATTGCAGGCTCAGTCTCCCACCCCTGTTGGGATGTGTGCAACAGGCAACCAATCAGTGTGCATCTCTCTTTCTGTCTCTTCCCCTTCTTTCCATTCTCTCAAAAAAAACAAAAAAACAAAAACAAACAAACAAACAAAAAATGGAAAAAGGATTAATTTTTAAAAAAAAAATCAGCCAGAACATGGTTGCCTAAGTGGGACATAAGAACTTACATTTGCCAGAATCCAACTGCATCTCACTCAGCCTACCCCCTAAAAACAGGTCAATCTGCTGCCCCTGCCATATGATCAGATATCTGCCTTATGAGAAAGGCAGACACATGGGGCAAGTAAAGTGCATAAGCCACAACCCAGTGCTACGGGGAACTGTGCCTTCAGTCTAAGTGCACTCAACATCAGACTCCTCTCATAAAAGATCTGCTTTAATTTTAGTTCCCCTTCCATTTGTCTCAGGATTATATAACCTCACAGGAGGTCACACAAGTCTCCCAAAAAAGAAATTTAAGCTGTCTTTTAAAAATATAAAAAGAACCATGCATAACAAAGACAAACACAAAACTGAAACTGACTTCTCTCCCAGACAGGAAAGCGTTACCCTCCCTGTTAATCTCAGAAAAATCTTCAGGGAAAAAGAAATTGAAACACAAAGGATGGTCCTGGCTGGGTAGTTCAGTGGGTCAGAGCGTCATCCCCAGAAACTAATATTTCGGGTTCAATCCCCAGTGAGGGCACATTCAAGAATGAGCCAATGAATGCATAAGTAAGTGGAGCAAGAAATCCGTGTTTCCCTTTCTCTCTGTCTCCCCACCCTCCCTCTCGCTCTAAAAAATAATTTAAAAAAAATAACACAACCATACACAGAATGGAAAGCCATGGCCTGCTCAGAGGACATATGATATGCCATATTCTCAACATGCTGTCAAGCAGAAAAATATAATGAACATCTTACCATCCTCCAGCTGAAGGCAGAGATTATACACAGCCACAGGTCTCTTGGTCCTCTGGCCTTGTCTCTTCGATTGTCTTGGTGGAGCATTGGGGGGTGACTGGGAGACTGACTCAGGGGGTGTGGCATCAGGCAGCGTCCGAAAAATCTGCCATCAAGATGCAAAGGACATTAATAAAATTTCTCATTAAAATTAAATCAAAGCAATCTATTTCAAAATAAATTAATCCCCAATCTAAACAACTATAATTGCATTTACCAGATGTAGATAATACCACAGATCTTCACCCATAAAGTAGCCAGAAAAAAGTTATTAAGAACAAATATTCCCTTAAATTTTACACAGGGTTATATTTATGCCAAAAAGCTTGTCTCAAAATTTTCAAACTACACAAACAAAAACATATGACTGCAAATGTTTTTTACATGTTTAAAAATAGCTGGTGTTGCCCTAACCGGTTTGGCTCAGTGGATAGAGAGTCATCCTGTGGACTCAAGGGTCCCAGGTTCGATTCTGGTCAAGGGCATGTACCTTGGTTGCCAGCACATCCCCAGTAGGGAGTGTGAGGAGGCAGCTGATCGGTGTTTCTCTCTCATCGATGTTTCTAACTCTCTATCCCTCTCCCTTCCTCTCTGTAAAAAAATCAATAAAATATATTTTAAAAAATAAAAAATAAAAATAGCTGATGCTTATGAAATTACCTTTCAGATTCCCACATACATTTTTCATAAACTGTTTTATAGATCTTATCAATTCACTTGAATTCACTCCAACTCCTCTTAATAATTCCCTCTCCACTTATGAAACCTAGAATATCAGCACCTTGATTATCCATAGAGACATTCATGTATCAGCAAAACAAAGCAGTCTGTGCCATAAAGGGAAGTATATTATACAGGTGACTTATAACAGAGCTTTCATGGCTGCTGAGATCTGAGTTCAGAGGCTTCTGTCCCTAAAAACACTGAAAATCCTTCGGCCTTCAGTAAAGTCATAAAATAAAATATTTAAAGACAACAAGCTAATAGACATACATCCTTAGAGGGCTGATGTTCCTTAAGTGGAAGCAAGAAAGCCAACTAGCATTTAACAAAACACAAATATCTATCTAATAAAAGGGTAATATGCTAATTAGACCAGATGTCTTCCGGACATCCCTCCGGACGTCCTTCCTGATGAAGCTGGGGCCAAGGTGGAAAAAGCCAGCCTGGGTCCTGGGTGCCTATGGGAGGCCCAGGAGAAGCCAGCCTGGTTCCCGGGTGCCTGCGGGCAGCTGGAGGGAAGCCAGCCTGGGTCCCGGGTACCGGAGGAAAGCTGGTGCCGGCACAAAGGGGAAGGAAGGCCTACTCTTGCACAAATTTTCATGCATCAGGCCTCTAGTAAAATAATAAAAGGCATGGTGTGAAAGTGCCACTGTTGCAAGGAAATTATTATATTTGTGTATTTGAATACAAACAGCCATATGACCTGTGTGTATGAGTGAGGGTATCACATATTGGTATCATCATATTTAATAACAGACAACTGTATCTAAATTATAATCATAGGGTCTAAAAGTCCTCACCTAAAAACTATTATATGCCAATATAAGCAAGCATTTCACCACAACAGTTGCTTTACAGTACCATACTGCCCTCTCATGTGTGAACAGAATAAAAAAATGATTTAAACTACTGTGGACAAATATTTGCTAGTGAAAATTTAATTTAGTGCTCAACTGGTAACCTGCTAACACCTATTTCCACAGAACCTGTGCTCCAATTGGGTGCTCTGGAAAACAGCACACCACTTATCTGCCTTTAAAAAATCCTCCGCATTCTGGACTATTGGCCACAGTTGGATTTATTGCCCTCTGTCACTGTTCACATGAAAAAAGTCTAGAGAGTTGTGGGAACAGGTGACAAGTTAAGTTGAATAGAGTAGGTTGATGGCGAGAAGAAAAGATGGGAAAACTTAATTCCACTGAAAGAAAACAGCACTTGTGTGTGACCAACATTTGAAATAGCCCCTTGACTTACTTATGTTTGATCTTAACAAATATAACAAAAGGCTCTCGGATGTTACTGGTGTAGGAAACCAAACAAAACAAAGAGCCAAAATCTAATAAATCATGGAAAAGTTGTATCCCAAGAACTGGCCCTGCAGAGCTGATAACCTTCCACACAGAACTTCCTTGAAGATCACCAGACTGGAATGGTGCAAACAGTGACAATTCCTCTTCCTGCAACTCCTCCTCCTCCAATTCCAATTCCTCCTCTTCCAATTCCAACTCCTCCTCTTTTAATTCCAATTTCCCTCCTCTAATTCCTCCTTCTCCTCCCCCTTCCTCCTCTTCCACCACCACCACCATCACTTCAAGGGGATGGGGTGGGTGGGATGAGAGAGTGAAGAGTGAGGCGAGGGGGTGTCCCAATTTGCAGAGTCGGACTATAAGCATAACAGAACCCAGGATTGTGACTCCTACCAAATACAACAACCTGGAGGCACCTCGAGGGCACGATGTTAAGAAAAGTAAGTCACATAAAGAAAGACAAAGACTTTATGATCCACTTACATGTGGAATCTAAAAAAAAAAGAAAGAAAACCTCATAAAAATAGAGAACAGACTGGTGGTTGTCAGAGGCAGGCATTTTAGGAAAAGAGGAAAACAGGTGAAGGGTACAAATTCCTTCCAATTATAAGTTACAGCATGGTGACTACAGTTAACAATACTAGCATATTGTATATTTGAAAGTTGCTAAAAAGTAGATCTTGAAGTTCTTATTACAAGAAAAAAATGTGGCCCTAGCCTGTCTGACTTGGTGGATAGAGCACGGGCTCACAAACTGAGAGGTCCTGGGTTATGATCCCAGTCAAGGGCACATACCTGGGTTGTAGGCTCAATGCCAGGCTCTGGTCAGGGTGTGTGCAGGAGGCAACCAATTGATGTGTCTCTCTCACATCGATATTTCTCTCTCTGTCTCTAAAAAAGAGTCAATGGAAAAATATCCTGGGGTAAGAATTAATTTAAAAAATGTGTAACTATGTGAGGTGATGACTATTAACTAATTTCAATGTGGTGATCATTTCTCAATATACACATATATCAAATAATTATGTTGCGCACCTGAAACCAGTACAATGTTGTCAATTACATCTCAATAAATCTGGAGTGAAAAAACACACACAAGAATATCTGGGAATGGGGGATTGGGCTTTCCAGCTTTTTGTTTTGTTTTCTTAGGTTTGCATTTTAAAACTCCCCAGGTGATTCTTTTGTGTAGCCACTGGTGAAAACTGCCCATTTAGATGTCATTCCACTGCATTCGCTGCTTGTCTCGGACAGATCAAAGCCCAAATCAAAACACCAGAAAAATTATTTCAGAAAAATTGACACTGGACATATGCAATCAATTCCTTGGACCTTCCCAAATCTTGATTAGGTTTAAAATGTTTCACAGATTCTAAAGACCAACTACTCCTTCAAGAAATTCTATATCATGTTGCATTTCAAAGAGCTAACCTATCATTCAGATTATGTGGTAGCAAAGCAAAGAAGATAATTTGAGAAGGAACTATCCTGGCTTTTAAGTTTTCCTAGCTATGGAAGCTTAGACATATTAAAACACTAAGTACCTCATTTTCTCATCTGTGTAATGAAGACCATAAAACCTACATCTTAAATTATTTCAGGGATTAAATGAGAAAATGTTTATAAAGTGTTTAGTACAGCACTTGGCACGTGGTAACCAGAAATAAATGGTAGTTACTGGTATTTGTATAATGTTCACATCAACTATAATAATAAAAGCATAACATGCTAATTACACCAGACATCCTTCCGGATGTCCTTCCGGGCAACCTTCCAGACAAAGCCGGGGCTGCGAGGGAAGCCCGGGTCTCGGGTGTCAGAGGGAAGCCAGTGCCAGCAGCTGGGGAAGGAAGGTCTACTCTTACACGAATTTTATGCATTGGGCCTCTAGTGATAATATAAATGGACAGAGACCTTCATTACTCAATTCAGCCACCGTTTTGAGAAGGCACTAATTTGTTGAGATTTTAAATATTCCTCAAATTCAGTGTTTGGTTATTCTAAAGGTTGTTATTCTAAAGTATTTGTGGGGAAAAATTCATCAAGCATTGAGTCAAGAGAAGCAATAGAAGAGCATTTTTCAAATTTCCCAAGTCAACTAGAATCGTACAATTGTTTTGTGTATTTATTTCTGCACTTCAATGCTGAGAGATTTTGTGTTGTTGTTGTTAATCCTCACCCTAGCATATTTTTTTCATCGCTTTGCAGAGAGAGTGTGTCAACCATAAATATAGCATTGATTTCCCAATTCTAGAACCACTGTGTGGAAGCAAATGCCTCTGACACTCAGGTCTCTTGCCAAAATCTTTTGACTCCTCTAACTTCCCTAGGACCCAGTGTTGTGTTACCTTTGTTCTAGGCCAGATGAACTCATCTCAACCAACACTAAGAATCAAGAGATCAAGTCTACTCAAAACTTATTCTTTTTCAGGGTAGCAAGTTCCCTGGCTGCTCCTACATATTCATAACACAAGAAAAACTCAAACCAGACAATCCAATGACAAAAAACAAACCCCACGTGTAAGTGTGTCAGGGAAGTAGGCGCTGACTCAAGTCTCCTCAGGGTGTGAGTGCAAACTCAAGTCTGGCACCACTGTTCGGAGTCACAGATTCCTCAGACTCAACAAACTGGATGCCAGTGCCCATGGGACTCAGCCATACAGAGAAATAACTCCCCAGGTCGCTCACGCTCTGATCCCAGGGCCACATGTGGAGATGACGGAGCCTCTTCTACCAGAAATACTTTGCAGACAATAGGAAGTAAGGAAGGTCTCTGGAAATGTGGCTTTGTACTCAACTCAAACCTGAACATTTGAGTCAGCTAAATTAATAAATACTATGGTTAAAAGAAACTAAAGAGAATGAGGTCATTCTTTTTAAAAAAAA